>APFE030943218.1:15402-61820 GCA_000404065.3 Pinus taeda | reverse complement strand
TTAGAAATCCTCTAACTGCGCCTCCCTAGCAACGGCGCCAAAATGTAGTGGCCAATCTAGGGTGCTAGATTAGACTAAATTTAATGTCAACCAAGGTAGGTAAACTTAGAGGCACGTGTCTAAAGTATATAGACCTAAAAGGATCTCATCTATCTAACTAAGTGTCTACTGTGACAGGCTACAACACTCCTTTACATGAGATTGAAATATGTTTCCTTTCACACTTTAACACTCAGATCATCTAATTTAATTAATTGTTCTAAAGAAACAGCATGTTACTAATCTGAGTTTTCAACCCTCTTACAAGGATATCATTAACAAAAGACCTTTCCAGCTAACACACTAAGCATTCATGAAAACCAAAATCTCTTTGAAGCACACTAAAACTCAAATGCATGAAAACGGAGTCCACAGAGATACTTCGAAATTCAATGGTTGATTAAATCTTTTACAAGATCTTGTTCAATAATCTAGCAATCGAATTTTCAGGCTATCACCATGAATCATACAATAATACTTGCAAGAACTTCTAATGGAATTAATAAACTCACAGGCAAGAAAATAACATAAAATGCTATTCAGATCTGAAAATGATATGGAAATGAAAACAAAAGTATATCAATCTCCACGTAGGGCCCATCCATGCTTCAACGGCACACTTAAGAAACTTCAGATGATGAAAACGTTAACGCATAAGCACTGTAATGGTGAAACGATGCCTGTAATTAAGTTTTGGAAATCAAATTACAAGCAAGAATAGAGTTCTGGAAACAATACACAAGAACAACGTTCTAGAAAATACAATACGCATTCTTTTTAATCTGCTTATCTACTATCCTATGTTCACTAACTTTCCTTCCAGTCTATAATCGAATGTACATACATTATCATGTAGATGTTGCTGCTTTTACAATAAAAAAGGTGATTTTTGTTTTTTTTCGAATATTAACTGATTTCCAAAACAAAACAAAATCAGTTTAGGTAACTTTGGTTTTTTGCTGCTTTTGTGACCAAAAAGGCTGGGTTTGACCAACATTGACCATGTATCCAGGAGCTTTAGATTCGTTGTTGAATAGATCTTTCACCATGTATGTACATCCTAAATCACATTCCTATCCTCTGTTTTCATTTTCCTGCCATGCCACGTGTCACAACATAAACCAATTGTAGGAAGTCATGACATCCCGTAATTTTGTTGAAAATTTCTAATTTTTAACATAAAAATTCACAAATTAAATTTAATGTAAAATAATAACTATAATGCTTTGATTAATCAATTTCAATGGACTATGAGGGGTTTATGGGAGAAAATGATGGACAAAGGATGGATTTCTAGAAGAAAAGGATGGCAATGAAATGGTACCAACATATGGTAACAACTTCTAATTGTTCATCTTCAAGATCCAAGTGTTTTGGTAAAAGAACAAGTTCAGGTTGGGCTTCTTGAAAAACTTCTGCTTCAGAAGTAACTTCTGATTGAACAATGATAGGTTCAGGATCAACTTCTAGTTGAACAGATTTAGGTTCATAAGTAATTTCTTGTTGAATAACTTCAGGTTGGGAATCAACTTGTTATTGAACAATTTGGGTTATCGTTTCACTAGATTCAGTTCTAGTTTCCTCAGGTAATTGTGGAGATTCCACATTAGTAAAAAATGTACCGATAACTGTAGGAGTAATTGGGGTCATAGTACTTACCGGTATAGGTGTTTATGGTAATCCATATGAAGAACAGAATTTTGTGAAGTACTGGATCCAGTCAAACGAGACCGCTTTGACCAGATAGGTGTAGCTTCTGGCGGTAAAGGCGGTTTACTCACTGCTCTCGACGAATGACGGGGTAAGGGTTGCTTTTCCTCCATGATTGATGATTGATTTTATTACAAAAAAGAAATAAACAAAAAGGGGTAAGCTAGGCAAAAAGGTTTTTATAAACAACTATGAACTACAGAATACCTCCTAGCGAACCAAGAAGTATGGGAAGGAAATATCCCCAAATTCTTTGTTCAGTGTATCACAATGTACAAGGCCACTGACTCGGTTACCTGAGGATGGATAACAACCAAGTGTTGTCCTCCCATATATACCTGAAAGTACATGGAGGCCCAATCCGTATTAGCATTGTCTAATGTGAAACTGTACAGTGAGAGCATTCCTTTATACTTTACATATTGTAACACTACCCTATATACCCGAAGGTACGTGGATGAGCTATGATATACTCGCATATGTGGAATGAGGTAGCACAATCAGAATGTATCGCAAACAAGTTAGCGATAGCTACTATGTCTTACAACACCGAAACATGTCTCTAACCTAGAACCTCTAAATGTTTTTTGTTAGGTGACAATGCTCCATTAGGTTAATTGATGTTAATTTTAAGTTGATCTTGATTAAGAATTTTCCTTTTTAAGGTTCACCACGTGATTTATTTGAAATTCCTAGAATGCAACTAATATGATAAGCATTCTTTCCATTCAATTTTAACAATGAAAACCTTAGCTAGTAGGGATAGAGCAATCAAATTATTTTAATCAAAGAGCAAAGAACACATCTAATGCAATTTCCCTAAACTATTCCTATGAGAACACACAAACTCTTTCAATGCACGATGCAAGTTTTTATTTTCAATTCCCTTAATGTTGAAATGAACAAAAGGAAACTAATGCACATATAATCAATCAACCTTTTTAAAAGAACGAATACTTTATGACAGTTCCTTTTCAAAAGAAATGAAAAATTTTACGACACTTTCTTTTGAGCAAAGATTATTAGACAATAAGCTAACTTTGAAAATGAATTGATAGTGATAAATAAATCATTCAAGAAACACTAAATAATTAAGGAAAAAGTAGGGCTAGCAAAGGAAACACAAAATTGATTTTAGAGACACAAGCATCATTGATTTTTCAGCAAGCAGAAACATAAGGAAATTTGGGAAAAATCAAGTCAATGGAGGGATTTTTTACATAAGGAGGATCAGCGCAACCTTGAATGGGAGTTAGTGCACTTCAGAGAACTATCTTCAAGCCAGGGATGCTCTGTAGTGCTTTGTCTCTTGACTAGACCTGCGATGGTGCGAGAGAGGCCATCCTACGGGCTTTCAAGCACAATTTTTACCAAAAAAAAATTCAAAAGGCTGAAACAAGATCAATGGAAGAAAGTAAATTCTACTAGGCTATATTAGGATGAAGGTAAAATACCCGGAATGATGATCATTCCCCAGCAAAGTTGCCATTTTTTTATGTAGAATTTTGCATCTACGGACAAGCACAAATTTCTTAGGTGGGTAGCTATAACCTAGAAAAACGGAGTTAAAGGACTTAACCTTTTTCTATAGAAGATAAATAAAACAAGGGACCTACTTGTTATCTTTCGCTTTCCTTTTGTCTCCTTTATATGGCTCCCATCGCTTCTTCTCGAACTTAATCCGCTCAACAAGTACCTGCAATCATAAACAGAGGAAAAAAACCAATCAAAGAAAGAGATCTATCTACTATAAGCAAATGGAATCAAAAGCATTTACACATATAAGCATCATACATAAAGACAAGAATATGGGAAAAGGTGTAAACAACTTTATTAAGTAGAAGGAAGAATTACAAACATGAAGTCCGATCCATTTTCACTCTTCCAGCTTTGGTTCCAACCAACATCACATCAAAAACACAACACTTCGATAACATAACAATACTTTCTTACAATCTCAAACCTCACATCAACAGTATCTCCTTACAAATTTTCAAAGACCATCCCCTGCACTTAGATGAGTGCTCAATTTATAGGAAAATCGAGGAGGTTTGGTCATAAATGAGGGTATTGAATGACCTTCCAAACTTAGAGTTAGCTTCCATGGAGGAAGGGATGAGAGGATAGGAGGTTACTTAACTCATTCCCTATCCAATTTCGAGCTCATAGGAGATGATAAGTGTGGGAACCTTCTAGATGGCTCCAGAAGATAAGAATATTCCTAGAACCCTATGATGATTTCGCTCAATCTCGCCCAGCATAGGTCAAAGTGGGCCTAAGTGCTTTGGAAAGCACCCTAACATGGGAATGCCTACATTGAAGTGCACTTACCCCTGACCAAGGTTGTGTTGGTCCCTCAAGGAGGCATTTTTGGAGGGCTTCAGGCCAAGAAACTCTCAGGGAAGGAGGCATTCAAAGTGATGACTTGTCTAGGGCATGTAGCAACTAAATTATGGTTGGATGAGCCCTAATAGTATTGATCTGAATGATGGGAGTGATGTGCCTAAATGGATCTGTAACACTCATTCTCTCTCTAATCACATATATGCATGAGTTTCTTTAGATCTTTGTTTTCATTCTTTAATCTTTCTATACTAGCCACTGATAAGTCAAGCTTAGCTTGATTTTCATTTTCGTCTTCTTCAAGAGAGCCAGATACATTCACATAGGTAGAGGTTTCATTTAACTAAGGACTTTACCTTTGATAGGTTTTTTCCTCCTTCCTATTTCTCTTTCCTTTCTCTACCTTGTTTTTGTTAGCCTCTTCATACATGAGTTGCAATTTATCCCATAATTCTTTTACAGAAGTTAAATCTATTATTTTATCAAGATCCTTATTATGAATATTGTTATATATAACACATTTTGCCTTAGCATTCCATTGTTTTTCTTGCACAAAGGGAGAGTTTTTGCAGTAACCTTCACATACAAGCTTCAATACACCAAGTCCATAACCTAACAATTTGGTTTTAACCTTATCTCCCCACTCAAGAAATTTTGCTGCATTCAACACAAGTACACTTTTATAGTCCATGAATCAGCCAGATCTACCTTCAAGCTATTACAATTACACCGAAGGAACCGACTCTAATAGAAATTGATGAAAACTTGACTAAACTAGGAGGGGAGATGAATCAATTTAGTATAGCCATGGACATTAATATTCTTTTCTTAAAACCCATTAATTGAAACATTACATGAGAAGCTCAACAAATAATGACCAGCATATTGAATATGTGAACAACAAATAATAAGCAAACCAAACCATCACATGAACACATAATAACAGCATACATTGACACCAGATATATGTCGAAACCCATAAAGGGAGAAACCGATGGTTTTATTATTATTGTGATGCAAAGGCAAGCTCCTACTCCTTATTACATTTGATTTTTTTGTAGGTCCCAGCCTTCAAGAGGCTACTACCTCAATTTTCTTCAATATGAAACATGCAAGAAAGCTCCAACTCCCATATGATTTCTGTAGGCTACAACCCATAAGAGATTCCTACCTCAACCAGCTCCAACTAGATATTTATTAATCTTCAACTTGAAAGGAGACTACCATCCCCTTATGCAAACATGGAATAACAATGTATCGGTTTACCCGGTCATAAATTTTGCATATCTCTATCTTCATTTATGCATCTTCTTCCCTTCAAATCTACTTCACACCAGCTTCATAACTGCCATGTAACTAATGCATAATATTTCAATCAACTCTCACACATTCATCCATTCTCTAACTTCAAATGCCTTCCAAAATCATATGTTTTATAAAGATAGTTTGTTGTCTATTTTTATCCCACATATGAATATGAAGTGAATAGGCTTGACTCTTTTCCTTCCACTCATTCATTCCAAACTCTTCATATCTTGAATACTAGAACTCAAAAATAAATAATCCATCCAGTATTAATTTCAGCCACATGTAATCATTAAATGCATCAACCTAATCCCAACACCAAATACCAATATTCATCATTAATGCATCACAACAATATTTTCCTTTGCCTTGGAGTCTTGCCTTTGCGTCACAACAGTTAAGTTTAATTAACAATTTCACATCACAAATACTTCATTAAACAATCCATGCAACATTATCCAAGCATCAAGCCATCAACATTCTATCAAGGATTTATCGCTCCTTTGTGCCTTTTTCTGATGCTTCTTTGCTTGTTGTTCATGTTCTACTCCTTTGCTTATTGTTCCTATGCTACTCCTTTGCCATCAATGACAATATTGCCATCAATGACAATATTGCCAAGAAGGATCACTAAAGTAGTGCGCTGCATGACAGCTGAGGTATGTGATTTACATCTATATGATGGTTTGGGTTATTGAAATAATTTCTTTATAGATTATGAAATATGGGTACCCAAATGTCAGATATTTTTAGATTTAGATCAAGAACTAAGGGCTACTCATGCTAGATGGTGGGGTACTCATAAGAATAATATAGGAGATTGGAAAAAATGTTGAAGGTTGGTGTGGGTAAGATTTGGACAAGTAGAAATAGAGCTCGCGGACAAGTATGATGGCTAGAATGATCCTAGAGACCACATACATCTCTATATGATAACTTGAAGAGAGATTCTGTGAGAAGAATGGGTGCATGGCTTCATCCATACCTTGGAGACAATTCCTCAAAATTGGTATCTAGAAACTAAGCTTCAACATGGTACTACTAGCTGGGAAGAAATGATTGATGGATTTATAATGACGTTGAGATTTGAAGATGACTGTCAACATATAGATGCAAGGCTAAATATAGAAAAGAAGAATATTTTTGAAAATGAAGTTCCAATTATCTGGAAACTTGATTGGGATGTGAAGATATGTAATGTAATGGAATTCTATAATTTCACTGTAGAGGAGGATGAATATCCTTGCAATATCGACATCAAAGAGCCAGAAGGTCATTGCAAAGTAAACTGACCTGAGATAAAGATGTTTGATATAATGAAGCCATTGAAAACGAGGAAGGTGAATATAGGGTCAAAGGCCAAACCAAAGTACGCAACAATAGGATATTACTAGGATGAAGACACAATCAACAAGATAAAAAATCTCTTGCATGAATAGCAAGAGTGTTCCCTACTAAGTTTTCAAATATGAAGGGAATATTAGGAGCTTTGGGAGTCATGAGGATTCCTTTGAAGCTTGATGCAAAGCCTATCAAGCAAAGACCTTATAGACTGAATCTGAAATATAAGGAGAAGGTGAAAGAAGAATTAGACAAAATGTTAACAGCTGGGATAATTGAACCCATTGAAGATTCTAAATGGGGTGGTTCAAGAAAACAAGGTGAAAGGGGAAATTAGAATTTGTGTTAACTAAAGGAAATTGAATGATGCATGCCTACATAACCCCTTCCCTACACCATTTAAAAATGAAGTATTGAACAATGTAGGAGGACAAGAGGCCTATTCTTTCACAAATGGCTTTTTAGGATATCATAAAATCAAAATTTGCCAGAAGATACACATAAAATGACTTTTGCGATAGAGTGTGACTCTTATTAGTACATGATGATTCCTTTTGGATTAAAGAATGTGTCTGCTATATTTTTTAGAGTTGTAATTGCAGACTTAAAAGAATATATACACAAGTTTATGGAAGTATACTTTGATTATTGGACAATCTTTGGTCTATTAAAGAAGCATGTGGAAAGCTTAAGGTTGATGTTGGATACACGTAGGCAACTAGATCTCATTGAACTTGAAGAAGTACATTTTTTATGCACCATTTGGTATACTTTTGGGACATGTTGTTTGTAAATAGGGGTTTATGGTGGATCCTGCAAAGACCACAGTTATTGTGAACCTACCAGCACCAAAAATAGTGAGACAACTATGCACTACACTAGGACACACTGGATACTACACAAAGTTTATAAAGCGGTATGCATAGATAGTTGCGTCAATGGAGAAATTGCTGAAGAAATATGTGACTTTTCAATGGAGCGAATAATACCAAAAGAGCTTGGATGTACTAAATGAGAAAATGGTAACTATGTCTATTCTAGTTTTCCTGGACTAGAAGAAGGAGTTCAATGTACATGTTGATGAATCTTTCATAGCATTTGGTATAGTGCTAGTGCAACCAGGAGTAGGGGAAATTGATCATCCCATAGAATTTTCAAACGGGAAATTATCCAATGCAGAAAATAACTATAGCATGATAGAAAGAGAGGGATTAGCTATGGTGTATGCATTACAAAAGATCAAGAACTATTTATGGGGGGCACATTTCAAAATGTTCACTAATCACTTTGCATTGAAATATTTGGTGAATAAGCCTGTTTTAGGAGGAAACATTTGTCGATGGTTATTATTATTTCAAGAGTATGACTTCGAAGTTATAGTAAGGCCAGGGAAATTGAATGTTAGACCCAATCATATATCAAGAATAGAGACAGGAGAAGAACCTACAAATATCAAAGTTAACCTACCTAATGCACAACTATTTGCAATTAGAGTCGCAGATGATCACTTCACGAATATTATTTAGTTTTTGACCACATGAATGGTACTCGCAGAGTACACTGTGGAGAAAAATGAGTTGGTCATTCGAGCAGCTAATTTTGTATTGATTGTTGGACACTTGTACAAAATGGGACCAGATGTACTATGCAGATACATCCTTGAACATGAGCGACAGAGTATTTTGACAGAAGATCATGGAGGAGTTGTAGGAGGGCAATATGCAGGAAAAGCCACTATGCAGAAAATCTTGAGAGCTAGGTTATGGTGGCCCATAGTACATAAGGATGAAAAATAATTTTTCCAAGCATGTGATGTATGTCAAATAACAGGAAAACTATCTAGAAGAGATGAGATGTCACTAGTGCCATAGTTAACTTTGCAGGCTTTTGACAAATGGGCGATTAACTTTATTGGACCTATCAATCTTCTAGGAAAGAAGACTGGTGTGAGGTATATAGTCATTGCAACTGATTAATTGAGAAGATGGGATGAGGCACAACCAGTGATGGATTGTAGAACAAAAACTAATGTGAAGTTCATCTTTGAATATATACTATCCAAGTTTGGTTGTTCAAAGATCTTGATGAGTGACCAACGCACACATTTCTTGAACAAGACCATTGAAGCACTAACTAGGGAATTCTAGGTTTATCACTAGAAGATCACTCCTTATCATCCTTGAGAAAATAGAATAGTGGAATCTTTGAATAAGATTCTAGAGAATGCATTGACCAAGGTATGCAATGTGAACAGAGATGACTAGGATTTGAGAATTCCAGCAGTGTTGTGGGAATATAGAACAACATGCAAGAAATTGACAGGGCACACACTATTTAGGTTGGTATATGGAAAAGAGTTAGTTATGCCTATGGAATACATTGTGCCAAGTTTGAGGATTTCAACTGTCACAAATATGGAAGACCCTGACATTATGAATGAAAGAATGTCATAGATACTAGCTCTAGAAGAAGACAGTTTTGCAGAAGAGTTCCATCAGCAAGTATAAAAAGAAAGGGAGAAAGACTGGCATGATAGTAATATCAAGAAGAAATCATTCCAAGAATGAGATCTTGTATTATTGTATGACAACAAGTTTTCAAAGTTCCCAGGAAAATTTAAAACACATTGGTTAGGACCATATATCATCAAGTGCATCTCTGATGGTGGTCATTTCAACTCATGAAGTTGAATGCTCAATTGATTCTAAGATGATTCAATGGTAGCAAATTGAAGATATAGAGGGATGACTCTGTCAATGGAGCTCCACACTAAAAAATGAAGGGAAGGAATTCTTAATGTCACCAACAGTTAGAAGTGGGGACGAGACTATAAACTACATTGTAGAAAGGGACTTCACCGAAGGAATATTACTATGTGATATTCAAGAATATGGCGAAGTTCAAAGGAACTATGATAAAGAAAAGGTGATTGCACTACGAGGGAAGGTTTGTTGAAGTTGGCTGAAAAATTTATTTTTGGAAGGAAAAATCTACTGCTAAAATGAAATTATCATTAAGGGATGTGGGAAAAGAGCATTTATGAAGCACAACTAGATGTATCTATCCCCATACCTACATTAAATGAGAAAATCTTGAAGAAATCATGAGGGTGGAATTCAAAAGTGTTATAAAAACTATATCATGTGCCATATTTGACACTTTGTTGTCTGGAGAAGTTGATAAATTACATAGAATAGAGTTATTGTATGTCTGAGAGGAGTTTTGAGGAACTTGTTGGAATATTTGCAAAGAAAGGATTAGCTGGTATTATGAAGGCATAAGGAGCGAAGGTACCCATGTCCTCAAGATGTTAGAGGTCACTGAGAAAGAAGGTACCTACAGAACCACAACCATAGAATAAGCAGGAGAAGAGACTAGCTTAGGCATATGGGATGGAACTCAGAACATCCACGAGGAAGAAAACACAAACGAAAGTCTGCACGAAAAACAAAGATAACGGGAAGAAGCCGATGTAGAAAGGAAAGAAGTTGATAGAGAAGAAGGTGCCTCAGTGGATCAACGATAGAGAAGAGGAGGCCAAATTTCAATACATGTAGACAAAGGATGAAGAGATTCCCATTGTGCTCTCACCTTACATGCCACCAAGAAAACCAAATGCCAAGTTGGTTAAGGAGCCCAAGGATGGAAAGTTGGACATGTTCGCTTCGTTGATGTTAGAGGAAGTACCATTTTAGGTCGAAGTGTTGGGTAGGATCCTCTAGCTAAATATGGAAGACTGGAATTTTAACAATCGAAGAAAATACCCTCAATTTGAACTGAGTAGATATCTAAAGCAATTTTGGTACCTAGAAAGTAGATTTGGAAGGCTGGAGCCATTCCAGTCGGTTGCAAGACTGCACAAAGAGGGCCTCTTGAATATGTTGAATGTGCCACACTTTGGTTGAATCATAGCCAGTAAAATCTGTGTGTGGAAGTTCCTCGCACTAGTAGATGACAAATTAATTTGGCTAGGGATGAGGATCTCGATCGACGACATGTCAATCAGAAAAATCATAGTGTTGCCCCATAAGGGAAAATATCCTCAGAAGAATTTATGGTCAAGAATAAGGATAAGGAAATGACAAAAATGATGAAGGAAAATTTCAGCTTAGTGAAGAAGCCGCGAGGATATGACATCAACTCCATTGATGACCAGGGAGTGCATTTCACCATGCACATCTTGGCAGGTAAGATAATGAGGAAGTACGAGGCCAATAAGATGATTGCAGCTATAGTGTCTTTAGCTACACAGTGCAGCGTAGGAGTCTAGTTTAACTGGGCTACCTATCTAAGTGAGGAATTTTTGATAGACTGTAGGGAAGCACAAGAAGAGGGGAATCTATTCCACTACACTTGGATGTTAATACTCATCGCACTAACTGCATGGAAAGAACAAAAAGACTCGTAGTTTCCATATGTCAAGGTGGATGTTTTTGAGGTAGTGAGGTATGCATCCCTTTGTTTTACTATGGAGTAGACACACGCAACATAAAATAGGTGATGGAAATGGATCTACATACGGTGGTGAATAATCATCCAAGGCTATCACCTAGTGTGTATAAGTAGTATTGTCACATTGCACATTTCAAAGCAGACTTCCATGGAGCTTATGTGAAGACAACGAAGGACCCAAATGAGACATGGCACCCATTTCCATACTTAGTAACTGAAGATGATTTTCTCACCATAGTATAGAAATGGTTAGAAGAATGGATGACTCCACTTGGTGGAGAAGTTGGAACAGAGAAGGGTACCCTGTAGGATGCAGGTACAAGTGGAAAGGATGTTGACGTGGAAATAGAGGAAATAGAGTAGGAGCACAAGGAATCCCTCAATGATGTAAGAGTACCAAAGGAGTCACCTTTTATTGTTAGAAGGAGAGACACAACTATGGCAGACAAGTGGAAAATGAAGAAAGAAAATAAGTCTGATGGCATAGAAACACTTATCCTCAATGATGGGGAAATCAAAGAGATAGGAGGGAAGGTCCAGGAGATCACATTAGAGACCTTGGAAAAATTTGATGATTGATATAGAACAATCTTGACTGAAGTACAAAAGGGCATCGCAGAGCTGAAGGTGTTGCTGCAAGTAGCAAAACAACCAGAAAAAAGAGCTCAGTCACTACAAGTAGAGCAAAAAATAGAAACGCAATTTGGTGTTAGAATTGTTTAGGTGCCAGCCGGGGCACTTCAATGGTACTCACTTTAGGAAAAACAAGTGAGCTAAAGCATGGAAGAATGTCAGCATAAATATTTCCTCTCTACCCATTCAGATGTTACACGAATTCCATCAAAGTCTAACAATTGAGTTGCAGGAGCGGGAGATGTGAACCTAAACAATGACAATACATAGGAAAAAGGAGAAAGTTGCACTGAATAATCAATTGTAGGAGGTGGCTAAGAAAAGTGATGAAGCATATCAATGACAAGAAAAGTTGGAAAAATCCATCGAGGAAATTTGCAGCACAGTCCCAGATGTGAAGGTTGGTGAGGAGGAACCACCAGTAGAGAAGGTCTTGAAGCTTGCCCTCGCAATCAAGGAGTCAAAGAATACACTGGAAAAGATAAATTTTGAGTATGAAGTGTAGATATCAGAGATGAAAATAATGATGTAGCCAACCATGCCATTAGAATTGCATGAGCAGAGAAATAAATATTTAAAGGAAACATTGAAAGGTATCTCTGACAAAATGGCAGAATGAGAGAAATTATTAGACGACACGATGAAGATTTGGACCTCACTTCAAGAGGATCCAAGCACCCAAAATATTGAGGAGGAATTACAGGTGAAGTAGAAGCAATGCAACGAAATCTTGGTAGCTATAAAGACCCTACCAATGTTACAAAAACTCACTAGTATTACTGAAGGGAAGAACCCCAAAAGCAGATAGATGAGCTTTGAAGGAAGGAGAAAATTTTGTAGGCAAGGACTTAGTCATGGCAGGATGACGCCCTTAAATTATCTTAGGCAGTGGATGAAAGCCTCAAATAATTGAATAAAAGGGAGTTAAAAATACTACAAAAGTTTGTTGGCCCAACCATAGAGGCATTGTTGGAGGAAACACGCAAACAAGAAAAACAAATGGCAAAGACGATCCAACATTATAATATAGTCTACAATGGAATAGCAATGAAGATCAATGGAACTAAAGCTGAGTGACTCGGGATGAGTCACAGGTGCGTGTTGGGGGCCTATTGGGTGCAACCTAACTTGGTCCAAGTTTCGAGTCAAAAACTTTGCGTTTTGAGGAGAGGAGCACGGGGAGCCAATGAAGTTATATTCATCGAGCGGTGTTATAGGGGATTTAGGGCGAGTGAAAGCCCCTTATTTTGTAATGGGTATTGGGTTTTGTCATTGTTTTGTCAGATCCATGGTATGTGGACTGTAGTCTTGTAGTAAGGAAGTCTATTTAAAGAACTAAGCATAGATTGTTTGTCTTGAGACTGTATTTTGGGGAAGGCTTCGTAGTTGACTACACGAAGGCCTTGAAGGTCTACAATTGAGTGCGCAAACCACCTGTAGTTGGGTGCACAGGTCAAGGAAGAGCATGTATTGAAGATCATTATTAATAAATAAGAAGTTTTTGTGAAGTATTGTGTACCTTTATGTATTCATTCTCTATTATTATTGATATCATTATGCATATTTTTTACTAAATTATGCAAAATAATACATGTTATAATGTTTTCTATTAGGTCTATGAGTTAAGAATCATTCTAAAATATTAATCATCAACACTAAGTTATTCATTTAGGTGAAGTTGTAGGAAGGTAGAAAACATAAGTAAATACATAGACACAATAGCATGCATATCCCTCGGGCTACAAAAACATGGTTCTCCAACCTCCCATAACCACTTCGAGTGAGACAATGATCTACTTGCAGGTCGTTGCCAAAAAGGCCAGTGGTTGAGGGTTTTGTTGATTTGCAACACACTCTGAACCTAGTTCAACCCCCCTTAAACCAACAATCTTTATGTACTCATGCATGTTATAGGTCTCATGATTCTAGAAAAGAATGTTGTCCAATATCAACTCTTTTACAAAATACTAGAAAGCAATGGTCATGTCACCTTTGAGTGACAAAATAATAGTCTCTATCAATGACTACAACTTGAATTGGCATCTAGACGTTGATATATCCATCTTATAATACTCTATGCTTTGTATAGTTGATAATTGAGGCTAGGTATTAAAATCAAGCGTGCCTACTAGAGAGAATGTAGCTTGAGTGATGTAGAAATGTACATATACTTTAGTAAATAACTTTGTTTTCTTGAATATAGATTTAGAAAATTATGTGGATGGAAATTTATTTGTAAATGTAGAATATTGGGAATCTTACTAGTCTCTAATATGTAAATTTTATAATGTTTGGTGATATTTTTATTAAAATTTTCAAATTTATAATGATTTTATATACTCTCTATAAAATTATTGGCAATTATTTTATTATTATAAATAAAATAATTTTATTATATAAAATTTGGGCAAATTATTTTTTTAGAAACATTAGAAATTAGTGATTTTTTTGGGGAAAAATCATGGAAATTAGCCTATCTGTGAAAAATTTCTTAATAGAGTAATTAAAACTAAATTTTTGAGTCGCAATTTTATTTACATAAGCATATAGGGGCCTAAATAGCCATATATGAGAGTAATTGATGTTGTTCAAGCCACGAATGGTGGATGTGGCTTGTGTATAGGTACACTATGTATAAAACATATGCTAAATGAAAGGGTAGTCATGTGGTTTGAAATATAAAGAACACGAGGAAGCTTCCAAGAAATGGAATAAGAAGTGGAAATGGGAAAAGGAATTGAATACAACACCCATTGCATATAAATGCAAACATCCTAGCAATCACTGCAATTAGTACAACATTGGTGGCCACAAAGAGAAGTGTTGAAAATTGTAGCTTGAACTAAACTTGAAGAATTGGGAGAATAACATGAAGAAAAAATTATTATCACAACAAATTTGATTTATCATGTGGAAAGAAAATTTGACATGGATGAGAAGATAACCTACTAATTACTGCAAAAGGAAGTGAATTTGAGTGGTCTTCATCATTAGGAATAGAAGGATATGACCAAGGTCTTGTATCAAGATATAGGTCAAGAATACCAAGATCAATTCCATATTCAGCTTGGCTTCACACACTAACCTCATAGCAGTAAATGTAGTCAACAAAATTGGATTATAGGTTCGACATCATCCTATCTCATGTCCATTGGGATGGGTAAATATGGTTGCATAAATTAAGATAACAAAACATGCAAGATAAAATTTCCTATCAGTGTTAATTTTATAGATGAAGTAGAATTGGATGTAGTACAATGCGATATATGTGGAGTTGTGTTTTGAATTCCCTATATGTACATGTAAGATGACATTTTCATGTGGAGATCCAACCATTATTTCCTTATAAACGATGGGAAATCATCATCATTAATGTGTACAAATGAAATTCCAAGATTTCACTAGTAAGTGCCAAGCAAGCCAAGAGATTGATCGGTTCTATCAAGAAATATGTTTTACTATTTTTAAGAGAGAATTAGCCCGGTGAAATGTTAATAAGGGCAAAGGCATACCTATGGGGGTGTCCTAAGGAATAGAGAAAACATCTGGAAAAAAATTTATGGGCAAACAAGGGAGTGTTCTAGGAGCCTAAAGGGATATCACCCACAATGGAATTGGAGCATGAGATCTAATTTTTGTTGAACTCTATATTGACAAATAATAGGTTGTATAGATAGTCCATTATAAAAGTAAGAGAAGTGAAGAAGCGGGTTCAACAACTACCTAAGTAACATGTTATTCAACCAATTACATCACCTTGTGGATCACCCATCATAATTGTGCCAAATAAGGATGGGACTCAGCAAATGTGTGTGGATTACAAAATGTTAAACAAGGTTATGCTCAAGCATAGGTATCCCCTGGCTAGGATTGATGATATTTTAGATCAGTTATAGTATTAGTGAAATATTTAACCAAGATAAAATTTAAAATCATAGTATCAGTAGGTTCGAGTTAAAGAATAAGACACTTGGAATACCACCTTCAAAGCTAGACAAGTTTTGTATGAGTGGCTAGTCATGCAAATTTTTCTATGTAATGCACTAGTTACATTCATGAGATTAATGTATCATGTACTACACCCTTATCTAGATTCAATTGTTATTGTTTATTTATATGATATACTAGTTTATAATGTTATCTAAGAGGATCACATCTCACACTTGATGCATGTGCTAGATCATTTGAAGAAGCATGAAGTATTGGAATATATCAATAAATGTGAATTTGCATAGTAGTTTTTGAATTGGTGGAGGGGACGTTATGATATGTCTTGCAAAGATGGAGGCCATCATGAAGCAATTGGTGCCTACAAATTATTTGGAAGTTAGGATTTTTGTTGGAGTAATAAAGTGCCTGAGGAAATTCTTAGCTTCATTTTCAATAGTAGTTACACAACTCCATGTGCTAATAGTATGTGGTAAGAGTTTCTAGTAGGGGAAGCATCAGGAGAATTCCTTTGTATAATTCAAAAACAAAATCATCCAAGCAGAAGTTCCCATACATTACCAAAATTGCAACATCCCTTCAAAGTGGAGAAATATGTCAGTGGATATGCGATGGGAACAATGTTAATGTAGGAAGGGAGGTTTGTATGTTACCATTATAAAGTATTTAATGGGATAGTTCTCAACTACCTTGCATTCATCAAGGAAATCTATGCCTTAATACAATAATTCAAAAATTGGAAACACTATATGATAGGAAGGGAACCATCATCAAAATAAATCACCATCTGTTGTAGTACCTACAAGCCCAAAGCAAGTTACAGTAGACCAGACACTACAAATGAATGTGGTTCATAAAGTAGTTTCATTTAGACATCAAGTATAAGAAGGGTAGAAAAACTGTTAGTTTTTGTAGCTCGGATAACTGTTCTAGTATCAAGTGGTGTCTATGTGGCTAGGAACACAATTGGATTATTAATCTCCAAGCCCGAATTATTTTATATAGGGAAAATGTCTTATTAGATTTAATTAACCAATTTTAATTACTTTCCTAAGTCTAACTTAGGGAAATAGGTTAAGTAATCCATATTAATTAAGGCAACTTCATTTCTCTCTAGTGACTTCTAGAAAAGTGACTTAATGGGATCAAGATAATCTTAGCCATCGATTGTGATTAGATTGTGGATGTTGATTCATTAACAAGGGATTTTAACAGGAAATCAATGGGGCTCTTGGGCATAGAACTATTCGAGTGACCAAGGGTGTAGTGATAGTGTGGAAGAAACAAACAACAGGTTTTAGAAAGGATTGAGATCAATTTTCTGGAGAGAATTTCTTCACAATGATTTCCATATTCTTAGTGATAGAGGGAGATCAAATAATTTTGTAGAGGCTGAAATTATCCAGGTAGTGTGAATTGACAAGGAGAGGCCGATTTTCCAGAGTGAAGGCTAAGTTTCAAGATGAAGAGTGAATTTTCCAGAGTGATCAATTTGCAAAGGAGAAGTCGAGTTTTCCAAAGATATCAATTTTATAATGGAGGCTTAATTATTTTACAAGGGAGTGTGAGTTATGAAAGGATTTTACAGTCTGCATGTGTGGGTCAATTATGGGCTATACAGGAGGGCCAAATTTATTCAGAGGGGTTGAATATATTCTAGGAGGTCCAAGTTTCTTGCAAAAGTGATGAAAATAATCTGTCCATGGTTTTTTAATTTATGGCAAGTAGTTTATGTATTATTTCAATTAAAGATTTACCGAAGATTAATAAAAAACACATATACAAAACTGGTTTTACCCACCTTGGGTTTTTTTGAGGGACAAAATTTCCAAAAATATTGGTGTCCATTTTATGTGTGATGTTTTTCTCAGCTCCTATGGTTTATTTGATTTGGTAAAATTTTCAATTCTGTTTTATTCAATATTTGATGTAAATTAATTTGTTGGGACAAATAATATAAAACATAGGAGAATAATAACTAGATTAACTTTAATATAATTTTCACACAGTATTAGAGTAGATCTGAGGGAAGAAGAAGCTAACAACATAGTACAAGAGAAAAGACCAAGGGTTTATAAAACCCAATTCGACTTCTTCATATTTATTTGGGGTTTTGCTTATTTTCTGACAGTTTATAAAAAATGGCTTCAGCTAAACTGAGAGATCAGGATAGATTGGATGGTACATCTAACTTTAGTGTCTAGAAATCCAGGATTTTATTATTGCTCGAAGAGAATGGTCTCAATGAATATGCAACCAGTGGTGTAGTCATGTCGGCATATGAAACACAACTCCTTGCATATAGGAAGGAATATTCCAAGGCAAGGCAAATAATCCTAGGCAAGGTCAAGGATCATATTGTTCCACATATCAGAGATTTGGATACAATGAAGAAGATGTGGGGTGTCACCCTAAATTTGTTCCAGAATGATACCATGAATAGGAAGTTGATTCTCATAGAGAATATGAGAAATACCTGGATGAACAAGGGTGAAATTGTAGTTAGTTAACTCACCAAACTCTGACTTGTCAAGGATGAGTTAGAAGCTATTAGAGAGAAACTAGAAGATGACAAGCTCATGAGACTACCTTTAATGGATTTTCAAAGACGTGGGATGTATTTGTTCAAGTGATTAATGGATGAGATACCCTTCCGAGTTGGGATCATATCAGGATCAATTTCACTAAGGAAGATCTTAGGATGAGTCTTGTCACTGGCAATAACAACAAGACCCAGAAATTTGAGGAAGAATTGGGAAATGTGGCTCTAGTGGGAAAAGGAAAATAAAATAAGGGTTATAATAAAGGACCCAACCCTAAAGGAGAGAAGAATAAGGAGCTTTCAAAGGTCAATTGTTATGGTTTTCATGATTTTGGCCACTATGTCAGCAGTTTCGCACGGAGGAAGAAAGGTGAAAAGTAGGGAAAGAAGTGGATGGCAACTTCAGCAAATAAAAATAAGATTTCTAATATGATGGAGCAAGAGTTCACACTCATAGATTTCCTGATTATCTTGGCCACACAGGGTGTTTGTTATATATACAGTCGGGTGTCATTTCATATGACAAGAGTTAGGGAGTACTTTTTGACCCAAAAATTTTTGTGAACATTTACTTACAGGAAAATCTTCATTGTAGGTCTTTTTATTACCACTTATATTTTCATTTGAAACATGATCAATGCATTCTCTAAACAATACTTCACCAATCCGTCAACATAAATAAGAAGCTAAAAAACAAGAAGAAATAATAATGTAATACATGATAATGGAGTTCATCAAGTGTGGACTACATCTTTGAGCCTTGGGTCAATAGTGGGGAGGTCGCTTCATTAGTCTCAACAAAAGATAATGAGTACATGGCAGATAGTCATCAACACAAGGATATTTTTCTCATCTCAAGTGGCTTGTCTCTCCAAATAGGCGTTCCCCTACAACGAACTTGTACTCATAGAGTCTTCTCTTTCAACAAGACAAAGAAACGATTTCTAACAAAAGTGGCATAAACTGGACACTCTCACATAAGGTCCTCTTGAATTCATTGATCAGATTCAAATAATACTCATCATCATCATCATAATCATCTCGAAATTTCTAATACCAACCACCATAAACATGAATAATTTATGGCAAAGTGTCAACATGGCCTTCTTTCATCACTGCGCAATCTTGGATTTTGTGTAATGGCTAAAATGATGAATTTCATATAAAGATTCTGATATTGTTGTCCCACTACAACAATAGAGATCACCAAACCCTGCAACATACATCCATCCTTTCTCTAAAATAAAAACAAGAAAGTGACCAAAATTAAGCATTATACCTCCCAATCTAACAATAGCCTAAAAATTGGCTACTCAAATGCCAAAACAAACTGTTCCATCGTGATCCTTGCAAAAAATAGAGAAATTTGAGTATCAAGTTTACCCCATTTTGACACCTGCAAATATGGGCCTCTACGAAATCTAAAAGATTCCTCAAAGATTCATGCATCAGGATTCTGCCTCCTGGAACTACGTCATGGTTCTGCCACCTTTGGGTTTTGTGCCTACATCACGGTTCCATTCTTCACTATTCCACTTGTCAACCACAACTCTCGACCTTTGTTAGTTATTTTGATGCTCAAATGAACTAAGTTTAGATATTACCACTCTAATGGACTTAACAAAGTTGCACTGGTTGAAAGGTTGGTTATCATGTTGTGTTAAGGTCTCATGGCCTGACAAGGGTCCCAGGTTCCATTCCCAGCTACAACCATTTTTTAACATGGAAACAAATTTTATTTGAATAGTTTTTTATTGGTGGGTGTGTTGTTTTGATGTTGATTACCTATTATGATGTTCAATTATGGGTGGTGTGTGGTTCAAATCTCATTTGCACTTATTTTTTAACGTATGGTTGGGTTGCTGATTATATGTGTTCGTTATTTATTGAAATGTTGGGGTCGACCGGAAACTAGCACAGGTTCAAATACCATTGGCCCTCCATATTAAATGGTTGGGTCTTCGTCCTTGGGTGGGTTCCCTAGTTCAAACCCGCAGACCTCAACCCATATGTTGTATTATGTTGACCATGGGGTGGCAAGGTTGGTGGCCAACGACCCTATTTTTTTATTATTTCATTTTTTTAACAAGCTAATTTGAAAACTATCTATCATATTCTAAGATGGGGTCATTGGAAAATTTAACTAGGCAACATTTTGGTCATTCCCATCCGCATTCCAGTGAAAAATTATAGCTCGATTTGTTGCAGCCAAATTTTTCTGAGCTGCCAAATTTAGTGAGCCTCCAAAATTATTTGGCGATAAAAGTCTTGCTTCTTTGACTTGAAAAATTGACTAGCAATAACTTCCACATTCAAAGTCAAATTGAGCCATTGTCTATGACATTAGAATCAGGACAACAAGGTATTTAGTTGTGTATTGGTTTCAATGAGATCCAAATAATTTCATTTTTGAGCTTCTCCAAAGCCACTTTGATCACTTCTCTAGTTACAAGGAGGAGGACATCAGATTCCATATTGATATGGGGAACAAGTCTAATTGTAACTAGTTGTGATGGGGATTGTTCTATTTGAGAGGGAGTCTGGAAAGTCGATTCACATCCATGATGTGTTACATGTGCCAAGAATGGGGATGAACCTGACTTATGTGTATATTCTCTAGGATAAGGGGTACAATGTACTCTTTAGAGGGCCACAAGTGTTATTAAATGCCAAGAGTGGAAGTCACCAATATTTGTTGGAGTTAGGAGAGGAAAAATTTAAACATTGCAGTTATATACTCTAAAGGTGCTAGTGAGCAACAATGATCGAAGAGATCAGGGATAACTATGGCATAGGAGGATGGGCCATATCCACGACAGGACTCTTAGATTGCTGCAGGAGTTAGTTACAAGTGTTTCATAGGTGAGCACGAAGCACCATGATGTCTACAAGGGATGTGTATTAGGGAAGTTAAAAAGGAAACTTTTCTAAGGAGTGACACCGGATTCAAAGGTGTTCTTGATTTAGTACATTCTAGTATATGTGGTCTGTTGTCGACAAAGTCTCTTAGAGGGTACAATTACTTTGTAACCTATATTTATGATTTCTCCAAGAAGACCCAGATATACATCTTGAAGACCAAGTATAAGGTCTTCGGTCACTTCCTGGAGTTCAAGGCTCTTATGGAGAATTCTACAAGTATGAAGGTGAAGGTTCTTAAGTCAGATAATGGAGGTGAGTACACAGGGAAATATTTCGAAGAATTCTATACTAGGAATGGAATCAAGAGAGATTGGATTATTACTTACAAACCATAACAAAATGGGGTTGTTAAGAGGAATAATCATTTGATATCAGAGTTAGTGAGGGTTATGTTGTATGACTGAGATATGCCATGATACTTATGGGCAAAGGCATGCAATACAACTCTATATATTTTGAGTAGGGTCTCACATGAATATTTGGAAACTTAACTTATTGTCATATTCCATGGGATACAATTTACAGGCTAGATTAGACTATACAGAAGGGGTACTTTGTTGGGTCCAGTGAGACTTCTAAGGCATATCAAATCTTCATACTAAGGGTTAGGAGGATTATTGTCAGGAGATATTTCAAATTCATGGAGGACAAGACATATATGAGGTCCAAATATTTTCCAGCAATAGTTGATCAGAGTGAGTAACCAACAGAAGATACAAGGTTAAAACAACAAGTTCAAGCACAAGACAGTACAAGCACAGTTACTAGTACACGCAAAGGCTCAGGTAAAATTGTTCTTAAGAGTTCACAGAGTATGGAGTAGTAAATGCAACAAATTCACAAGATGCACCAAGAGGATGTAGAAGTCCATATTCCATACTCTACAATTGGTAGAAGGAATTGAGAGGTTCAAAAGACACTTAGGGATGCTTAGGAGTATGTGGGAACTCCTAGGATGGGAAGGATAGAATGAAGCCAACTAGATAGGTACACTTTATATATGGAATTAGTGAGTTAGGTCATGGATAGCAAGCCTTCTATCTATAAGGAGTCCACAAATCAACAAGTGTGGTGGGATGCTATGGTTGTGGAGTACACCTTGATCATGCAAAACAATGTTTGGTAGGTAATGCTTAGACTGAAAAATAAGGCAGTGGTTGGACCATGATGGATCTTTAATATCAAGCATGGTGTAGACAATAACGTCAATAAATACAAGGAAAATTTCATCTTCTTCATCGACAAGGTCGGTGTTATGTAGAATACCTCCCTTGCTAAGAGGAAGTGTTAGCATGTGTAGCTTGGACGGGTGTTCTAGTCTCAAGTGGTGTGTATGAGGCTAGGAACACAAGCGGATTATTTATCTCTAAGACCATATTATTTTGTAATTGGAAAATGTCTTATTAGATGTAATTAAATAGTTTTAATTATTTTCCTAAGTCTAACTTAGGGAAATGGATTAATTAGTCAGTATTAATATAGACAAGTCGATTACTCGTAAGTGACTTCTATAAAAGTGACTTGATGGGGTCAATATAATTTTACCCATCAACTATGATTCGATCATGGTCATTGATTCATCAATGAGATATTATGAGAGGAAATCAATGGGGCTCTTGGAGATAGAACAATTTGAATGAGTAAGGGTGTAGTGATAGCGTGGAAGACACTAGCAACAAAATTCGACAGTGATTGAGATTGATTTTTCGAGAGAATTTCTTCAGAGTCATTTCCTATTTCTTAATGAAAGAGGAAGATCGAATTATTCTGCAGAGGCCAAATTTCTCTAGGTAGTGTGAATTGATAGGGAGAGGTTGATTTTCCAATGTGAATGTGTCTAAGTGATCGATTTACAAAGGAGAAGCCAAGTTTTCTAGAGATATCAATTTTCCAATGGAGGCCGAGTTATTTTTCCAAGGAGTGTGATCTTCAAATGGATTTTCTAGACTGCATGTGTGGGTTGATTTTGGGTCATACATGAGGGATGAATTGATCCAAAGGGGGGAAATAGCTTCAAGGAGGTCAAATTTTCTTGCAGAAGTGAAGAAAATAATTTTCTAGTGCCTTGCTAATTTACGACAAGTAGTTTATGTATTATTTCAATTACAGATTTGTTGAAGATTAATTAAGCTCTCATCCACAGAACTGGCTTACCCACCTTGGGGTTTTTCCGGGGAGAATTTGTCCAAAAATATTGGTGTCCATTTTATGTGTGATTATTTTGTCAATTCATGTGGTTTATTAAATTCGGTGAAATTCATAGTTGTGTTTTATTCAATATTTGTAGTAAATTAATTTGTTCGGATAGATAATCTAAAACATAGTAGAATAATAACCAGATTAATTGCAGTAAAATTTTCACTCAAACAAGTTAGATGACATAATTTAAAGGCTACGCACATCAAAATTCACAGCTTTGGTAAATATAATGCACATGGATACTTTCACCCATGGTGCATGCAAAGAAGGATATACAAAGGATGAGTACTTCAAGGAGGTGTTTCAACAACTGCAGAGCTAGAGCCATGCAAAAGATGGTGACAACATAGCTAACTATCATCTCCATAATGGTTAGTCTATAGGATGGAGAATATTTTTGTTCCTATAGGTGATCGATTGTAACTAATTAGAGAGGCTCACTCCTCCAAGGTTGTAGGTCATTTTTTTGTAGATAAGATAGTGGCCAACTTACAAAGGTATGTGTACTAGCTTAAAGTGAAAGAATATGTAGCAATGTTCATTGGAGGATGTATGGTTTGTTGTAGCATCAAGTATAGTAACAATAAATAGGGTCTATACTATCCCTTACTCATACCCACTTGTCCTTGGAAAATAATTTCCATTGACTTTGTGGGAGGATTACTGACAACCAGGAAGAGACATGAAAATCTATTCATGATAGTTGATAACTTCAACAAGATGTGCCTTCTCATTTCATATAAAAATACCATTATAGGGAGATAAGTAGCAAATAGAAAACTTGATCTTTGAACATATATGGGTGCACTTTGGGATACCTAGGAGCATCAATCAATGACACTAGATTTCTTAGTGAATTTGGAACTGCATCATGGGAGAAGATGGACATAAATTTAAAGAGGTATATAACATTCCACTACAAACATATGGGAAAATAGAAGTAGTTAACAAGAGTTTGGTGCAACTTTTGAGGGGTTACAATTCGAAGCATCTAAAAACCCTTGAATAAAATATGGTCTATATACAACACTATTAGAACATTTTAGTCCACACTTCCACTAGTAACTCCCCATTTGAAACTTTTTTTTATGTTTTCCACCTTCCCCTTTGGATTTTGTATATGGATAGCAATGAAGAGTGAGGGATGATCTCAAAAAGGATGTATTAAGAGCATAAAAATTATTAAGAAGAATAGGTAAATCTAGTTGCAAGTACAAGAGATGTTGAAGAAGTGACTGAAAAATTACAAGGATGGGCATAATCAACACATAACAGAGGAATCACTTAGAGTGGAAGATAGAGTATGATTATAGTTGAACAAGGTGTGGCTACATGGTTCCAATAAGAAAATAAAGACTTTGTGATATGATCCTTTCAAGATATTATAAAAGGTGGGAGATAATGCCTACAAGCTTAGTGGCCATACATGCACATTAAATCAATGGTTAATGTGCAAAATCTCAAAATCTATGAGCCTTCCACACTGTATCAATAAGAGGCACAAGTCTCATCTTTAATAGGATTTAGGTTCAAATTCTCAGTATACTTGATAGAGGAAATAATTTTGTGAAAGTGTTACAAAACTATAATAAAAGGGAAGCCTGACCTTTGGCAGATTGGGTTGAAATGACAACTTCCAGACAAGGCTAAATGCTACTCTAGGGAGAAGGTAGAGTAAACATTTCCTCAGCTCACCCAATAAAATATTTTGGGAGGAAAATTCCTCCCAAAACTGGGAGGCATGATATAGATTGGACCATTATATTGTTTATCATCTATATCAATGTTTTCAAAGTGGAAAAAGTGGAGAATCAATCTTCAAGAGTAGATTTTATTGGAAAGATCCAATTTGGAGAATTGGGATTTGAAACCTTATTTGGCCATTTCAAGGCCTTAAATGGATTTTTTTGGGGTTAAACTTTCCTACTTAAGTGCTAGACCTCATCACATTATTCTACACTGGGAGACATTTCCAATGGTGTAGGAATCACATCAATTAGGGTTTAGATGTATAATTTATGTCTCACACAAGTTGAATTATCATGATTGACCACCATGGTTCCAAAGGATGCCACATCATCCCACCTTACTCCTGCTAAATGGGATATCCATGTGGGGACTATGAATAAGACTCTTCAAGGATTAAAGTTGTAACTCTAGTTGAGATTTGATGGAGTCAAACTTGACCCCTAGTTGGCTATAAATCTATGTTATAAGTATGCCACTAGGACAAAATGGGGATGCATTCACTGTTTAATGAATCTAGTTCCATGATAGATAAAAACAACTAGGAGTTGAAATAAGAGAGCATAACAAAGGGGTTTTAGTCTTCTGTAGTAGTCTAAAAGGACACATGTCTTAGGAAACTCTAGAGAGAGTTCCTTCTCCTTTGTATTTTCATTATTTCCTTTCTAATGAAAGAGAGAGCACAATGAGCTCACCTTCTGACTAGGTTGTCTCCCATAAGGGTTTCCTAAAGCATATATTGTGTTCATTGTGGTTGGAACACCATTGGATAAGCAAATCAATTATGCACTGGATATACTAAACCACCTTGTCCCATGGGAATATTTTGTGGATATGGAAGAAACCCAAAAAGCCTTGAAAGGTAAAAGATACCCCATAATGGCTAAAGGAAAATAAAAGGTTATTTCTAGCCCTAGGCCTTCTGAGCCCAAACCTAAAATTACAAAGAAATAGATTGCAGCAACCTCTATGTGAAAATTGGGGCACATCCTAAACAAATGTCACCTCCTAAGCCAAATACATTTTATAAGTATAAGGAATCGATAATTAGTTGGGAACATCATATGCTTAGGATAGATGAGCCTAGGATGAAGACCCCCACTCAAAATAAAGAGCCCGCTTGGACAATAATTTGGGTAGAAGAGACACATGGCCCTACATAAAATCTTAGAACATTTCCTATAGAGTAGGAAGAGCTCTAGGAAGAGAAGGAATCATCTCAAGAATAACTATAAGGTGAAGAAGATACCTCTTAAGAGGAAGAAGGGACACTTCATGTAGAAATATAGGAAGATTTACAAGAAGATGAACCAGAAGTAAAACTAAAATACAAGAAGTAGGAACCTCATACACAACATGAGCAAGCACAAAAAGAAGCTTTTCATATGTAACCTAAGCAAGATAAGGAAGAAGCATATCCCATGGAGACACAAGGTACACAACCTAAATATGTAGAGACATTTCTATACCTTCTATAAGTATATGGTTGTAGCCATAAACTTTTAGACCTACTGGGCTCCCTCCTATAGGAAGGTTACTACCTACTCATCTCTTACCCTATGTAATTTTGGATATAGAGAAAGCCAAAATTGAAGCCCATCATTGGAAAAGGATCAGAAAAGAGAAGGGATTTGGAGATGTGGGTAGGTTAGAAGATGAAGTTTATAAATGTGGAGAGGAGATGCTTATCCTAAGACTCCAAGAAGCTAACAAAAGAGATTATATAGAGAAAGAAAATAAGAAACTTAAGCAACAACTAAAATAGGTTGATTCAACAAGAATAATTAGAAATGATAAGATTACACAGATGGAAAGAAACTTAGGGGTCATGGACCACCTATCCTTCGATATGGTAAGCTATAGGCAACCAGAATGGACCTATAACCTATTTCTAGAAGAAAAATGGTGCATATTCCAAATATCTTGTTTAGCACAGCAAGGGGAGCTTCACATCTAGACTCACAAGAATTTCATTAGACAATTCCAAATCTACAATATAGAAGGTCATATAATGTGATTTTAATTTGCACAATCTAGTATTACCTAACTCCCTATCTTGGGAACCAAAACCCTATATTGGGGATTTCCAACTTCTATCCCTAGCCTCATAGTTGAGGGATGAAGAGATGAGTACTTAGGAGGTAAGAAGAACATTGGAAGAAGAAATGAACACACCATTATGGATAAGGGAAGAGGTCCCCACCCATCAAACCATCATTATAACTCATAACATCCTCATTGAACACTAACATGTAGCACAAATTTGGAAGCAAGGACAGGAAGAGTCCTCATTCTATCCTCCACCTTAAGGATTTTTTCACATTTCTAGGTGATGAGACTATATAGGAAACTCAAGGAAGATGAAGGGACTTACCTTATAGCTTGGAATTAAGAGAAGTTCATTTCCCCATTAGGTTACACAATTCCTTATCTATAATACCTCTCTAAACTATTATCTTACAGAGGTTGGGTATACAATAGATTGGACTAAAATCCAATTCTCCTTTGTTGTTAAGACAAATAAAACATACCAACCAAGAGAAAGAACCTAAAGAACATAAGAGGATATAAAATGTAGCAAGGTTTTATGAACCATAATAGTTACCATCTAAGAAGGGTGTATAATGGGCCCCCGAGTTGTATACTTAAAGGACCATCTACAAACTCTGCCACCTTGAAAACCATGCCTTTTTTACCTCCTCCATTATGCATTTTGATAATTTACATGTTATTCCTTGTGTTGAATGGATGCTTGAGTGATTTAATCATGCTAATGATTTGTATGACCTTTGAAAACCTTAGCATATTGATTCAGACAAGTTTTTGAGATAAACCAATTCACTCCAAAACCCTACCATAAAGATATGGATCGTGTCCCTTCAATTTCCATTATGAACCTATAAGACTACTTGAATGTAGCTTTTATTAGCACTAAGTATGAGAGGTGGTTGTGCAGGAATCATAAGCAGACCAACTACCATATTTTAGGTGTTTTATTGAAACCAGTCCTCTTATGAAGGAAGTTTCTCCCTCAATATTTTTTATCAAAGGAGAACTTGAGCTAGTTGAGACACAACTTTTTTAGAGGAGAAATAATATTAATATACTATTGTAGCTCTGTAACTTTTTATTTCAATCTTATGTAATGTTGACTTTGAATTATTAGAGAAACAATTTTCTTTCAAAAGAAAATGGCGTTGATTTTTCTTAGGTCCCTAGGCACCTTGGTGAGGGCCCACCATATTGGGCACTCTAAAGCCACTTTTATAGTTTTATATGTCTCATTTCCATGCTTATTCCTTAGATTGTTTGTGACTTTGTTTGATATTACAATTAGTTTAGTGAATCGTGCACTTTTATTGTTTCTTGTAGGAGCTTAATAATTTGATTTTTTTCATATTTTGAGTCATTATTATGAGAGATATGTGTTATAAATATATTCCTTTATCATATTTAAGCATCCTTTCATTAATTTTTTGCATTTATTTCAATTCTAGGAGTTTCTTGTGGAACTCCAAGTTTTTCCTGTAGAATTATAGAGCTACCTATAGAATAGATCCAATAGATTCAACTTATCATTCTTTCACATAGTTTTGTATTTTTCATTTGAAGGAAACCTTGAATAACCATTGTTGACATGATCTAGTGAATGAGGGTAGGTTGAGAATAAGACAAACATATCTATAAGATTACATTACAACACTATTGGTTGGTTTGTTACTACTTTTTGTGTGATTTGATTTTCTTTCCTACAAGAGTATAATGGATTTTGATATCCTTAGAAGTGGATTTTAGTTACTTTCATTGAAAAGTAGTATAGTCTTCATTTCTTGCAACTTTACTGGTTTGCAACTTTATTTCCTGCACTTTTTTCCTACAACTTTAATTTTTGAAATCTCATTTCGTACAAGAGTAAATTAGTTGAGTGATTGTTGATCAACATGACTACCACTTCCACCTGATGAAAAAGAACTTTTGCCTTCATAGATTAGTGTGCATTAAGGAGTAGAAATAAGTGTGACTTACATGCACATTACATGATACTTCTAAAATTTGTACAAACTCTAGGTTGACATATTAAAGTTCATACCAATAGGACTATATCATTTTTATGGGAATATTGAGGGCCATCAATCCCTACTATTGAGCATTGGGAATATATCCCCTTCAATGAGTTGCTAGAGGACAAGAACAAAAGTGAAATTATGCTAACCTTACTAAAAAGAGGACAATACTTCCACCTAAGTTGAAAAAGGTTAAATTGATCTTGACTAATAAGCTCATATGACAAATTCAAGGCTTATATCCTCCTTGACATGAGCCAACAATAACTTGCATTACAAATTGAAGGTTTATGATCTCCTCAAGAAAGAGGATAGAAATGCCAGTTTAGTGGAAAGAAGTAAAAAAAGTGTAGATAACATTAAGATTAAAAATAAAAGGCTACTAACCGTGTTGATCATGGGATGAAACTATCACCATAGTTGGATAGAGATCAAAATGGTCATGAACAACAACCTAGCAAACAAATCAAACTATGCTTCTCTAATAAAATCAATTTTGGCATAAATCAATATATGTATTGTCTCCCTATATTGTATGGTACAATTGGGCATTCTCCTTACATGAACATTGTATTTAATTACATGACATAAAAAGACTTGTCATTAGATATGTATTATTATAAACTCTCTTACTTACACTTAATTTAATTTTAAGAAAGTACATCAATGTATATTGTTCATTTAGGTCATATTATCTAAATAATAATAATATATTATATAATTGAAGTGTTGTTAGGTATTTATAACCCATTACTATATTGCACTGTATAATTGGGTTATCTACTAACAATAGACGTGCTTGAGTGGAGTATAAAGGCATGACTATATACTTAAATTATAAAGATAAATCACTGAAGTTGCAAGGAAAAAATAAGCTCTATGACTGATCATACGAATGGCTTGAAACTATGGGATCAAGTGAGAGAAAGGCATGATGGTTCTCTAGTGCTTCTAGAATAGCCATGGTTCTCAATGTTTCCCTGCTATTTTATATGTTATTTACACCTCCTCCTTGTAATTGGTTGTTAGGATTAGACACTTCTTTAGTTGGTGATGGTGTGTTCAGGTTTTATTTGTGTGCAAGTTCCATGACAATATAATTTACGTATTGTAATTTAACAAGAATTAAATATTTTTTTATTTTCTTTTTTAATTTTTTGAATTTAAAAAGTGTACACATAACAACTAACATATAAACCTAGTTTAAATTCAAACGAGTGATGAAGAAAGGCACTATTCTAACTACTTAGAAAAATGAATATAGTGATTGAAACCTCTCTCATACTAATCACACTTAAATTCATTGCTCCACTACTCTATGATTCCTCTTCTTGTTCTCAATGACTAATGTAGAGGAAACCCATATTCATATTTTTAGTTTTTATTCATAGATAAAGAAACCCATATTCATTATTACTACTTATGTATCCTAGAATATGCATGTAAACCTAAAGTGAGCAACATCTAACTTGGTGGACTAGTTGTCAAGTCTACATGGTGGTTAATGGGCCCAAGACTAATGTAGAGGAAACACATTTGTGCCTCTAAAAACGACATGTGTAAGTCTAGGTTGCCCATTGATACTTTCTAATCAAAGAGGATAAAACGTTCACCTTAGTGCACAAAGGTCAATATGGTCTTGACTAATATCTTAGTCAACAAATTGAAGGTTTTTAACCTTATTGGAAAGAACCATCAATGACTTGCTTGACAAATTAAAAGTTTCTAACTTCCTCAACTAAGAGGACAAATGTGTTTCTTTGGTGGAAGATGTCAAAATGAAACCTTACAAATGAAAAACTACTAACCTCATTGATAACAAGATAAAATTGTCAACTTGGTTGGATAGAGATCAAAATGGCCATGACTAACAACCTACTAGAAAAATCAAAACTTGTTTTGACATGTGTATTGTCTCCCTCTATTGTGTGCTACATGTGGGAATTATTCTTACTTGTGAAATATCTTTGGTTACGTGAAATATAAGAACATTTCTCCCTTAAATTTTAAAGTTACATAAAACATAAACTTGCTTAGCTATTGAAATATAAAGAAAACAATCAAATATCTATATCTTTAAATTAGATCTTACATTTATATAAATCTTAAAGATAAAATTTAAAATAATGATAAATTATAAATAAACGAAATATAAAACAATGCAAAGATTCATAAATTAGAATTTCATTGATTAAAATTATTTTTACAATAAATATAATTATCAAAAAACAACAATAATGTTGCTTATGACCTGCATTGCAACATGGGTTATTACTCTTCAAACTTCATTAATTAAATACAAAAAAAAAAAAAAAAAAAAAATGAAAATTATATATAGATAGGATTAAAACTTTATATATATAATTCTCCTTATAAAATTTAGTTTTTATCCCATTATAAAGATTTTATAAAACATCATTTTATTTATTAAAACTATTTTTATAACGAGGTGGGTCATTGGAACCCTAGCCATCCTAGCTCTCTAGTTCATGCCTCCTTATGCATGGAGCCAGAGTTTTCTTCATTTCCATGGTGGACGTCGTTTTATTTTGCAGGTTCTCTCTTGGTGTATTTTTTACACAATGTGTTGTGGGATTCTAGGTTTACTTGGGGTTTCGTTTACCGCCATTCTCATTCTCATTGTTGAGTTTAATCATGTGTTGCTTCCTCACTCGCCTTGTTATTTGGAGTTAGTTTTGGCTCCATTTTTAGGCCTTGTGGCCATTTCTTTTCAATCGAGGGTCAACTTTCCTTTAATCTGGGTTCATGGTGTAGGTTCGTCTTCTCGATGGTTTCTTTTCTCTATGCCTCATGGCTTGTCACTAGTGCGATGTTAACCATGGGGTGCTTGTGGGATTTGGAGCCCTATTTCTTTTTTTAAAGAGAATTAACTAAAAATGAATAAAATATAAGTGAGACAAAAGTTTGGTGTAAAAGGCATTAAGCATGAATGTATTGTATATCCAAATAATGATAATGGTACAAGATAAATATGTCAAGGTTATATCTCAAGATAGTTCATTTATCTTAGACACACAATCACTTTGGTTGAGTGAATATCTCCACCATACACCAATCTAGGATCCTAACTAGCCGGAGATAATCTCTCAGCCAACTAGACCTCAACAAACTCCCAAGTTTGAGGAATAGATTCATTCTAGAATCAAAGACAAGTAGAAACTATTCCAAGTATAATAATTTATTATTTTGAACTTATTGATTGTTTTATGTGAGGTGTGAGGCTAACATCCCCCCCCCAAATCATAAGCCCAAAGTAAAAACTTGGTACCATCTCCTAGTCTTCATATTGAAATTATTGAGTTGATCCTCAACGAAGAACTGCCTGAAAAATCACCAAAAATGGATGTCGAAAACTCCAATGTGAAGATAACAAACCAAGAGAAGTGAATCAGCTACAAGTCTAATACAACGTTAAAAAATCTTGATAAATCATTCAAATGCAAAGCTACAATGCAAAAGGATCCATCTATCCTTTGCTTGGTCCAATGACCATCCAAGTGATCAAAAGAATGTCCACAAATGCTCTAATCAGCATCCCATTCGCTTTCCCACTAGAAAAAATTATTGTTGTCAAAAACTTTCAGTATGACAACCATCAATTCCCCCCTTTGTTAGTTGAAAGGAGATAATAAACATCCGTAGTTGTCTTGAAATCCCGCCCGCCTTAAGATGTAGGAGAGATTTGCAATTGTTCTCCCCTTTCCAAATACATGAGAGTATCATCTTTAATTGGCAGTTGGATGCAATATTTGAGATTGAATTCTTTGGTAAAACTTATATAGTAATTTTATTGTAGATGACCACTCCCAAGGATCAATCCATGCATAATTGATCTTTAATATAGATGATTGGTTTTGTTTGCAACATCCTTCTGACGAGTGATTTTTCTTGCCACAATGGTGACAAGGATGGAGATCAAAACAATGATCTTCCATATGACCTGGTCCTCGACAATGCTGGCATTTTCTTCAACTTTCTCATTTCTTTCTGATGTTACTTGATCAAGAAATCCTCCACTGATGAACTTGATTGGTTTTGAATAATCACAAATAAGAAAATTGTTGTCATCTTTGTCATATCCTAAATCACGTCGATTTTTGTTACATTGGATTTCCTCCCATGTTTGATGATTGGCTTGGAACAAGAAGGTTTAACTTGACCATGTACAACTTTTACACTTGAAATTGTATCATCAAGTGGCTTGGAATCAACATATGAAGTTGTATAGTTGAATGGCACAGAAACATGAATCTTCTGTTACAACTCATCTTATTATAGTTGTGATTCAAGTTGTAGAAACTCAACCATTTCACGTTCCTAATGTAGATGCATTTTAATATCAGCAAGAGTGGCTTTACTGATTTTCACTATGTCCTCAGTAGTGGATAGTATTAGATTGTTCAAGAACTATAACAATTGAATGCTTTGCTCCACTTGAAATAGCTCACTTGATTTTAACACTTGCTTTGTTTTTCGAACTTGCATACTTGAAATTGGAGTGTGCTTTGCTTCACTTGATTTGACAAGTTTAGGGTGTCGACTACCACTGAAAATGCACCCAAGTTAATGATTTTATAATGTAATGAGTAGATGACAAGTTCAAATGACTTCAACCAAATATGACTTTAAAGATTCAAGGCTTGGGTGTCAAGTTCAACCGATAATGCACCCGATACAACTCAAATTAACTTACAAAGAAAATGATGATTTGCAAGTTACAATACAATTCAATTTCAATTTGATTTGACTCTTACAAAAATTGGTTGCAAGTGAATTGTTCAAAACTTGATGTTGAATTAATGCAAATGTTGTTGATGTAGTTGATTGTTGATGTAGACATGCCTTGGAATATTTATGATTTCTTGAGTTTTTTGTTTGCAACTTGTTAATTATGGATGCTTAAACATATGTGCTTTTCTTGTAGAATTTTTCCTACAAATCAGCTAGATCTGATACCATGTAGAACTTTTTCTACAAATCAACTAGCTCTGGTACCATGTAGAAATTTCCCACCTGTAGTTCACCTGGTAATGCAATGTACTAAAGCAAAACACTTGATCTACTTCTACAAACAATTTAGCTTAAGCTTAATCAACCATGAGAAACATCAATAAGAACACATATAATGATAAGAAGGAATCAATCACACATAACACAGAAGAATTTACCTAGGGAAAGCATCTGTGTAAAACCCCATCTATGTATTATCATACAAGTGGAAATATAGTCCGAATTACACAAAGCCTTAGCTCGGAATCTATCCAGCTCTCAGTACAATCCCTCTACTACTTATAGATAGTCAAAATCTTCTCACAAACCTTCTTCTCTGCCCTCCAAACCTTGTATTTCCTTATGCAGTTTCCTTGAGGTCCAATGCTGCCACTTGTGTGAATTGGCCTCTTCACACACTCACTAACCTCTGATCTAACTGCACAAACCTGAAGGAGAGAAATCCTCATCATGGATGAGCTTCCTTTATAGGAAAAATATTCATCCAACTGATAGTACACTATCCCTTCTCTGATCTCAACTGGGTCTTTATCTGAACTACCAGGCATCATTTATTCATGAGAGAATACTCAGTTATTTGAAAATAATAGTTGTCACATGCATGCAAGCATCAACAAACTATATCTCAACTTGTTAAATTAATCTAATTGGACTTGACTAAGTTAAACTAAGTCAATTGATCCTCTCAATATAAAACTGAACCTTATCTCCTTTAATCAAGGGATAAATTCCTAAATCAAGAGAGAAAATAATTGCATGATCTCACAAAGACTTCAAGTTTAATTTTCCATAACTAATTAACTCATGGAGATTAATTAATTAATATTTTAAACTGCTATTAAGAAAAAATTCATTTTTATTTCCTATAGTTAGACCAGGGACTGCTAAAAATAGGAAGGGACCCAAAAATGCTATTTTTAGAATATTTTACTTTTATTAGTTTCACCTCTCACCTAAGGTGGCCAAAATGCTCATTGGCCAAACTTCTATTTTTAGACATGTTACTTTTAGCAGATCTATTTTTAGCACTTTCTAAATTTAGCATTTCTCGTTGCACATTTTTTAACACTCCCTCTCAACAAGAAAGCCTTCCTCTCAAAACCGATCCTATACCTCTAGAATGTTCTGCATGCAACACATCTACTCGGTCGAATTGCTCTTGAAATTCTCGGAACAAAAACACTCCCAACTGACCTCTTCGTTGGGCTAGAAACATACTCTGATGCTGAAGCTCTACCTGCTGCTGACAAGTGCTTCATCTCTGACCTCTGCACTACTGCAACATCTCCATGCATCTTGCACCATTGCACCCTTCTTTGTGCTACCCTGCACTATGCAACACACTTGTGCCTCTCGCATTGCTATAGCCTACATGCTCTACGTCGTCCTGAGATTCCCTGCACTGTAGCTCTCTCTGTTGCTCCATCTGCATCTGTCTCTACCCGATCAATCAGTTCTTGCTAATCCACATCAAGCCTCCCATAGCAAGGTCTCACCCAAGAGGTTGGGTACCTCAAGGATCCTGCCCCTCCTCCTTGGGACAATCACTCCACATCACCCAACCTCTTACCTAGATGTATGGTTACATGTGATCCCTCAGCCCACCTGGCTCGAAGTTTCCCCCTACTAGAGATCTTTGCATGAATAGATGTCTCTACTCGATCTCCTCTTAGCTTCCCTTGTTGTGGCTACTCCACAACCTCCTGAAGCTACTACACCAATCATGGCTCCTCCACAATTGTTTGAGAGTTCTTCTAGCACTGCATGTTGAGAGGTAATATACTCTCCCTGTCAACCACCAAGTCTCTAACCTTTGCCTTGCTCCTCAAGGCTTTGCATGCATCTTGTACCTCAAATGCATACAGGTTCTTGGCTAGCACACCAATCTATTTCCACTTTCCCGCCGTTAGGAAATTTTCTAGAAAAAGAATTGATTTTAAATCAATGATATCTGCCTCATCTGAACTCAGATTCAGCTGATTTTTTTTGGGGGGGGGTATTTTTCCACAAGGAATCCAAATCTGCTATTTATTTCTGAAAAATTTGTATAGAAATTTTTAGATCTGCTCTGCAAACTCTCAGTCCAAAACTCAAAACTTTGAAATCTTCTCTCAGTATATTGTTCTCTCCTTGATCACCTGTGCTCTGATACCATGTAGAATTTTGTAGAATTTTTTCTATGAAGGAATCAATCACACATAACATAGAAGAATTTACTCAGGGAAAGCACTTGCCTAAAACCCCATCTCTGTATATCATACAAGTGGAAATATAGTATGGATTACACAAAGCCTTAGCTCGAAAGCTATCCATCTCTCAATACAATCCCTCTGCTGCTCATAGATAGTCAAAGGCTTCTCAGAAACCTTCTCCTCTACCCTCCAAGCCTCCTATTTCCTTGTGCAGTTTCCTTGAGGTCCAGTGCTGCCACCTGTGTGAATTGGCCTCTTCACACACTCACTAACCTCTGATCTAACTGCACAAACCTAAAGGAGATAAATCCTCATCATGGATGAGCTTCCTTTATAGGAAAATATTCATCCAACTAATAGTACATTGTCCCTTATCTAATCTCAACTGGGTGTGTGTCTGAACTACCATGAATCAATTATCCATGAGAGAATGCTCAGTTATCTAAAAATAATAGTTGTCACATGCATGCAAGCATCAACAAACTATATCTCATTAATTTAACAACTTGTTAAATTAATCTAACTGGACTTGACTAAGTTAAACTAAGTCAACTAATCCTCTCAATATAGAATTAAACCTTATCTCCTTTAATCAAGGGATAAATTCCTAAATCAAGAGAGAAAATAATTTCATGATCTCACAAAGACTTCAAGTTTAATTTTCCATAACTAATTAACTCATGGAGATTAATTAATTAATATTTTAAACTGTTGTTAAGACCAAATTCGTTTTTACTTCCTATAGTTAGACCAGGGACTGCTAAAAATAGGAAGAGACCCAGAAATGCTATTTTTAGAAGATTCTATTTTTATCAATTTCACCTCTCACCCAAGGTGGCCAAAATGCTCATTGGCCAAACTGCTATTTTTAGAAAATCTATTTTTACAACTTTCTAAATTTAGCATTTCATGCTGCACATTTTTCAACATTTCTTGTTTGTCCTTACTTGTAGATACTTGATTACAGCTGCTTAAAATCCTCGAGTGTATTATTGTACGATGAAAATTTGTAATTATATTGTCAAAACTAGACACAAAATACTATAAGCCTCCCAACAGAAAATCACTGTCACATGAAAGAAAAGTGTACCTAATATCCCTTTATTCAAATTTCGGGCAAAATTAGGACACTTCAACAACTCAAAAAAATATATGTTTTTTATTAAATATTGGAATACATAAGCTATCAACCTTCACCTTCACAACACTCTCATTGAAACTTCTCAAGCAATGATAATGCAAAGCTTGCAAACTCTTGAAGCAACTTGTCTTCAAAATTGACTAGATACTAACTTCAATTTCTACTTTGGCTTGAGTTTGAATATAATTTACTTCACTCGAAGGGGTCATAAAACATATATTTATATCATACTCTCTTTCTGGATATTTCTATTGCAACCCCTCACAACTACGAGCTACTCAATTTTCATAATATATTGCATAAGGAAACACAAAAGTAATGAAATAATAACACGTTTTGTAACTTGAAATTCAACCAAACTGACAAAATTTTTGTTTACAGGTTTTAGCCTTCCACTACAGAATGTCCACAGACTTGCACCTCGCACTTATTCAAATGTTTTCACACAATGCAATCTTCTAAAAGTGCATACCTTTGGCTCGTCCTCCAAATGACTAAAGCAACTTGTTAAGGTATTTGAAGTAAATTGGCCCTCAATGCATAGCTTGGCCTCAACACTTCAACTTCACTAGATATGTAGATTAATGTTAATCTCTACTTCAGATAAATTCAGATCAAAAATAACTATGAAGTTCAAGTTTGTTGGAGAAGTGATTTGGCATCGAATGTACAAAAATTTATAGCCATGAACTTAATGGAAACCTTCAAAAAATATTTGTTGAAGCTACACTCCAAATAACTTTGTTATTGATTAGATTTGGCCTTTGAATTTTCTGATTAATTTGGCCCTTGGACTATAGTCTTGGTCTCTGAACAAATCAATAGTTTGCTCTTCAATGAGGAAATGGATCTAACTTCCAATTTCGTCTTCCTTATCAACATACACATTAATTATTTTTCCATCCTCTGTATTATCAAACCCATGGCGCTACAACCAGTGTCTCCAGAAACAGAGGATCGATGTCACCTTATCTGGCCATAAGAAAGCGATTTTGATAGATTCCAGCAATGAGAAGGAAAAACAATATTTTATGCACAACTTAATAGCAATGATCTCAAGCTTCCATGTAGTTCTTCCATGTTGCTATTGTTGATTAACATGAATCCAATGCAATCTGACATGAATTAATTTTGGTTTTCACTTTTTAGTTCTTCCATCACAAATGTTCTTCTTTATTTCTAATATCACAGATTTGCCTCCAATTATGCAATGGGCCAACTATTCCTCGAGGTATCTTCTTTAAACTTCTTCAATTATTTCATTAAATTTCATGAAAATATGTAAAACGACAAAGCTACACATAGCATCCTTCTATCCACCGTTTCCTTCATATAGCTGACTTCAACGTCTTTCATTGTGCAACCATGAACCAAGACAGACATTATATATTCGACTTCAAACTCTCTGAACTAAGTACTAGATCACTCCATGCTTCATATAATCATAGAGGTGTACACTTTGAATATCATATAACAAAGTCTCTTGTGGCTAGCATATCTTAAGTAGCTTTGTAATACTGTTACATGTGACAAATTATTTTTCATTGATGTCGGGTCAAGAACCATACCTTTGTGATCCAGAATCATACTTACAAGACTAGTCTATCGAATCAACCTACACTACTAGATAGATTACAATCAACAACATCACTGACAATTCTCGTCGCTCTGCAACCTCACCATCTCCACACTTTGATATGCTTCCATTCTTCTTCACATCTCTATCCACACACAACTTTGTTCATGCACTAACTATAGATTAGTGTTCCTCTCTTACTCTAGGCCTAATCCACTTTTAAAAAGTGATGTTGGAATTAATAAAAAAAGAACCCACTGATCAGCTCTACGAAAGAGAGTTTGAACCAGGAGAGTTTGGATCTGTAGAATGCTCTATTGTCCATGTACATCACACATTATATAACAATCATAGATTTAGGTAAGTTAGAACCATAACCTAAGAAATAGAAATTAATTCCTATCCTGAGGTCTCATGAACCAACTCACTATTCTAAGATATTCTCCATTATCTCTAACACTCCCCCTTAATGGAGAATGGGTTGACAAATATGCCTAACATCTCACCTAAACATTTCAAACTTAATCATGCCAAGAGGCTTAGTGAAAATGTCAGCAACATTATCACATGTATTACAGTATAGAAGATGGATTACTTTTGATTGCACTTTCTCCCTGACAAAGTGGAATTGTGTATCAATGTGTTTAGTGTTATTGTGAAACACCAGATTATTAGCGAGTTTGATTGAACTTTGATTGTCACATCTAATTGTTGTTCCATCTTTCTGTTCTTCCCTGACATCCTAGAGAAGTCTCCACAATGAAACTACCTCACACATTACTTGATACTTTGTTTTCGCTGAAGACAAGGAAACTATGTTCTATTTCTTGCTACTCCTTGTAATCACCCCGGATTCAATGTTGAATGCATAGGCTATTATGGATCTGCAATCATCTACATTTCCATCCTAGTCTGAATCTGTAAATCCCGTCAAACTAACATCAGAGGAATCAATATAAATAATACCATAGTCTGCAATACCTTGTAGATACCTCAAAACACATTTCATTGCATTCCAATGACTCTCAAGTGGCTTGGACATGTATTTACTTAGCACACTAACTACATAAGCCAAATCTGGTCTAGTAGTGGTCAGGTAGATTAGGCTCCCAACTAGCTGTCTATAAAGTGTCACATCTACCTCTTTAGAGCCATCCTCACTCTGCAGTTTGATGTTCCGTTGTAGTGGTACTGCTGTAGGCTTACACTAATCCATCTTGAATCTTTCTAGTAGACCTTTGACATACTTACCCTGGAACAGAAAAGTTTGTCCTGAATCTCTCCAAATCTCAAGACCCAAACATTATCTTAATTCACCAAGGTCTTTCATTTCGAACACCTGTGACATTTGTTGATTGATTTCTTTGATTAGAGAAATAGCATCACCTATAATAATTAAATCATCTACATACAAATAAATCAACACTATGTGCCCCTTTTCATCTTGCATGGTATACAGATTAGGGTCGTTTTTACTTCTGTTGTAGCCAAGTTGCAAAAAAAATGAATCAATCTTTTCATACCAGGACCTGGGTGCTTGCTTTAGTCCATATAAATATTTCTTTAATCTATAGACTAAATGTTCTTTCCTTTTCTGGACAAACCCCTCAGGTTGCTCTAAATAAACATCCTCTTTCAATTCTCCATTTAAAAATGAAGATTTTACATCTAGTTGGTGAATCATCCAATGTTTCTTAGTAGCTAAAGAAATCAACATTCTGATCGTATTTAGCTTAGCTACAGGAGCAAAAGTTTCTTCATAGTCAATGCCTTCCTTTTGTGAATACCCCTTTGCTACCAATCTAGCTTTTAATTTATCTATGGTTCCATCTGCATTAATCTTTGGTTTATTCAACCATTTACAACCTATGGCTTGTTTCTCTTTAGAAATTTCAACCAACTCCCAAGTGTTATTCCTAATTATAGATTCATATTCCTGTTCCATAGTTGTTTTCCATTCACTACATTCATTTGCTTCCTTATAGCTAGAAGGTTCAACAACATTCATCATACTAGTTATAAAAGCATTTTCCCTATATCTTGCAGGCAATTGAGCTTTCCTACCTGATCTCCTAAGTAGTGGAGTAGCTTCAAACCTTGTTTGATCATCATTTTCTTTTCCTTCCTGTTGTTGTTGTATCTGCTATTGTTGCTACTATTGTTGTTGTTGTATCTATTGCTCATCTTCTGCCTTTGTTTGCTGATCCTTATTGTTTCCTATTTCTTCACTTTCTTCCACCAAAAATGGAATATCTCATTCCTCATTGTGCTTATCAAATTCTTCATGATGCTGCTCATGGAATATGACATCTCTACTAACAAAAATATTGTGGGTAGAGGGATTAAATAATCTATAAGCTTTATATTGTGAACAATACCCTATAAAGGTACATCTGATGGCTTTTGAATCTAGTTTTCTTCTATCTTCCTTTGGAATATGGGAAAATGCTTTAGACCCAAACACCCTTAAATGTTATACTGCAGGCTTAAATCCATATAATGCTTCATAAGGAGTTTTAAACTCAATACTCTTTGTAGGACTCCTATTTTTCAAATAAATTGTAATATTCAATTCTTCAGCCCAAAAACCATTCAAAAGATCCTTACCTTTCAACATGATCCTAACACATTCCACAGATGTTCTATTCTTTCTTTCCGTTACTCCATTCTATTGAGGAGTATGGGGTACTATGAATTGCTATAATATCCCATGGTCTTTACAATACTTGATAAGCTCATCCTTCTTGTATTCTCCCCCTTGATCAGAGTGGAGAATTTTTATATGCTTCCATGTTTTCTTTTCAATCATGTTTCTAAACTGCTTAAAGTATTCAAATGTGTGACTCTTCTTACTCAAAAAATATACCCAAGAAAAATTTGTGTAGTCATAAACAAATAGTAAAAAATACAGTGCACCTCCTAATGACTTTGTTTGCATGGGTCCACAAAGATCTGTGTGCACTAATTCAAGTATATCTCTCTGTTTCTTCTCTACTCAAACAGGGAATTATTCTCTATGCATCTTTCCTAATGTACAAGCATCACAATCATTATGCACTTGTTTTAACATAGGAAGAAGTCTTACCATTTCCTTTTTCTGAAGTAGCAGCAAATCATTGTAGTTGACATGACCAAATCTCTGATGCCACAACTCTTCTATAGTCAAACTCATTGTTGTCAAAGCTCAAACTAGTGTTGGTCTTGCATCCAATTTATACAGACCTCCTGTACGAATTCCAGTAGCAATAGTCTTCATGCCATCTCATAGATCTTTAATATAACAGTTAGATCTAAAAAATTCAACTTTAAGATCTTGATCTGTAATCATGGATACAAAAATCAAGTTCTTTGTTACACCAGGCACATACATGACATTATGAATTTGTCTTACAGTACCATTAGGTAAAATGACAAAAAATTTCCCACACCCTTTGATCTAATGACTTCTATCATCAACTAGGTAGATTTGTGCTTCATTGTTTATTTCTTTAAAATCTTCGAACCATTTCTTGTTCCTCGTCATATGTGTTGATGCTCCCGAATCTATATACTAGATTTTTGGATCAACATTCTCATCAAACTCTTCCATGAACAATCTGAATTTCTGCTCATGATTATCATTTGCGAGATGACCTGCATGTTTTTTCTGCTTCTGTTGTTCTTCATGATATTTCTTCTTCCTACACTCCCTAGCTATATGACCAAGTTTTCCGCAATAAAAACATTTGATTTCAGAGTTTTTCTATTCGGATGCATACCTTGAGTCTGATTTGGTCTTTTCAGTGAGTTTCCTCTGTTTTTCTATTGTGGATTTCCTTTTCCTTTGAAGAAGTTCTTCTTCACCATCAATGCAAGATTTGCACTCTAGGGCTTCAGAGTCGATCGTCTTTCTTCTTCTTGCATTAGTATTCCTATTAATTCTTCAAACTTCATGATTTTCTCTCTCGCATTTATCCCAATGATGAACATTTAGTAATCATTGGTCACACCATTCATGGTAATAGTTACAAGATCTGTATCTACAACTGTATCACCAATGTCTGCCAATTTGTTCTTCAAATCTTTGATCCTCGCTATGAAGGCATCAACTGTCTCATTCTCCTCGATCTTCAGGGATAAGATCTTGCTCTTCAGGAATAGAAGGCGATTTGTATTCATGATCTCATACAGATCCTTCAAAATTCCCTAGATTTTGCTTGCTGATTTACATTCTCTAATGTGTGGTATGATGCAGTCTTTCACTGACATCTTCAGTAGTGTCCTTGCTTTACCTTCTTGCTTCTCCCAGTCTGAGATTGATGTTGATCCAACTGCTGGCTTCTGCTTATCCCCATTTGCAATGGTCCAAGCACATTGCACTTCTAGTAGAGTCTGCATCTTGAATTTCCAATTCGAATAATTAGAGACATCAAGCTTGTTATACTCATTCAAGCATGCTTCAAACATTTGATTATTCATCTTGGCAATTAAAAAAAAACTTGACAGGAAAAAAAAAGATCTACCCCATATCTATGTCAAAGACAATGTTCCCAATCCTTGCTGTAATTCAAGCCAACGCAACCAGCGACTATGCTATTCTGCGCAGTTCTTTCTAGAATGCAGAATGCAGCAAGAAAGAAAAAATACACCCTTTAGGTTGCTTATGGTTGATCATGCCAAGGTTGCAATTTGCAACCTGTTTTCCACTCTACGCAGCCACCACAATCACAACGGAAAAAAAAAATAGATTCGATGTAAAAAAATTGATGCACTGCGTGAGCTCCGGTGTGTGTCCATGCTCATGCAGCCTCCAACACTAGCTGATCTCCAGCCTCCACCACGTGGCCTTCTCCACACAGTGATTATGGATTCTAAAAATCCTCACAAATAATTCTCCACAACCACGTTACCATAGCAGTCCAGCCAAACAACAGCCTCCGTGGCAGTCCTCACCACTTTGCGCAAATCAATGGTTGTCACACGTAGCTTTGTTTCTCCACACACTCCCCATGAATCTGGTCTTTGTCACGGAGGTTGAACGTGCCCCTTTTGCCACTCCACAAGCTTTCCAATAAACAAAAACACGCAGCCTTTCTTTTTTTTTAAACACGCAGCTACAGGGTCATCATGATTATTCTCCATGAATTCACGAAGATCAGTGCAACCATACAGTACAAATTCACAATGGGATGTAAAAATAAAATTCACGGAGTCTCACATTGGGATCATCGCGATTTTTCCCCAAACCACGCGACGATTTCGCCTTAGGTACGACTGGCCAATCCTTCACTCAGTGAACAGGTTTCTCAGCCCTGATGCTCTGATACCATGTTAAAAAGTGATGTTGGAATTAATAAAAAAATAACTCACTAGTTAACTCTACGAAAGAGACATTAAACCAAGACAGTCTGGCTCTGCAGAATGCTCTACATTGTCCATGTACATCACATATTATATAGCAATCATAGATTTATGGAAGTTAGAACCATAACCTAAGAAATAGAAACTAATTCCTATGTTGAGGTCTCGTGAACCAACTCAATATTCTAAGACATTCTCCATTATCTCTAACAGTTTTTTATAGTGTTACCTGTGAAAAATTATACTTCATTGGTGTTGGGTCAAGAACCATACCTCTGTGATCCAGAATCAGACTTGCAAGACTAGTCTATAGAATTAACTTGCACTACTAGATAGATTACAATTAACAACACCATTGACAATTCTCATGGCTCTGCAACCTCGCCATCTCCACACTTTGATATGCTTCCATTCATCTTCACATCTCTATCCACACACAACTTTGTTCATGCACTAACTATGGATTATCGTTCCTCTCTTACTCTAGGCCTGATCCACTTTTCATTTTTCCATTTCTTATCTTTGGTCAATTCTGCTCGAGTTTGACAATAGACGTGCTGACTACAGATCACAATTCACATCCTTGGATCTCACGCATAGAAACTCACCCAAGTAGGAATTGTCACACTTTGATACCAATTAAGGAGAATTAAATTAATATAATAAAGTATTAGACAGACAAAAGCTTGGTAGAAAAGGCATTAAGCCTAAATGTATTATATATCCAAATAATAATAATAATACAATATAAATACATCAAGGTTATGTTTCAAGATAGTTCGTTTATTTTGGACACACAATCACTTTAGTTGAGTGAATATCTCAACCATACACCAATCTAGGAGCCTAACTAGTTGGAGAGAATCTCTCAGCCAACTAGACCTCAACAAACTCCCAAGTTTGAGGAACATATTCATTCTAGAATCAAAGACAAGTATAAATTATTCCAAGTTTAATAATTTATTAATTTGGACTTATTGATTGTTTTATGTGAGTGTGAGGCTAACATGTTTTGCTCAGCACCTTCTCCTTATGCTAGCACTAGTGATGGTGTTTATTGTTTTTTTCTCTAGGGTTGCCGCTTTTTCTCCGCGGGGCCTTGAGGCATTTTTTCCTCTACTCCTCTTAGAGTTTCATTTTGGGTTTTGTTTGTGGGATTTGTGCCATTTTTATATTAGGTTTTTCTATCACATTTTCGAATGTATGTGTTATCTATTGCTGGGCTTTTTCTGGTGCTCCTCTCGAGGTTTGTCCTCTAATGTTCCTCTTTGGGTTATTCAGTGGGCATATGTGCCCTATTTCTTGTTTATTGTATCAGGCATTTATCTACTCAGTATTGTATACACACTCATCATGTCTACAAAACACAATTTTTGTTTTCTTTTAATAAAAGTTACAAATTTATTCTACAAAGAAAAAAAATTATAACCATTTAAATTTAGAGAAAAAATACATTTAAGAGAAAACAAGAGGAATTCTTATAACCTCCTTTGTGACTTGGGCCATTATTCTTCAAGACCTTCTCACATACAAAGGATGATACATTTTTTATTAGTTTTACTAGATTTATTTTTATATATTATTACATGAAATTATTCTATCTAAAAATAAATTAGGTAATATAATAATCTTTTCCAAACTTTAGCAACTAAATAACTACATAGAGGAGGGTCTCTTGTCCCATAAACAAGGGAGTTTCATAAACCAATTTGGTGTCTCATTTAGCCATGATGCTAAAAATAAATTATTAGTATTAGTCTTGAATTAATAGTTTTAGTGGTTGGGAACACTCTTTGTTCTCCCATCCATCTGAGTTCAATTCCAGGAAACATGTTTGGCCAATTTTGATAAGGTAAATCTCATCCCAATGGGATTGGGACATCTTAATTCTTAC
>APFE030943215.1:3552-169014 GCA_000404065.3 Pinus taeda | reverse complement strand
TGTATTTTCTGAACGCTATACTACTAAGCATTACTCGGACGAATAGCCTCGGATTGAGTTACTCTTTGCAATAAGAAAACGTTCCCGGATTGATTTATTAATGTAGGATAATTAGAGGTGTGGGAGACCCTAGTTATAGCTCTACATTTTGGTGCTGTTGTCGGGGAAAGAGTATAGCCATTTGTCCTTTACAGAGTAGTGCGCAAATCTGCTAGGGGAGAGTTGGATCTTAAAAACGGAAGGTAAGAACCTACGTACGAAGCATGTAAAAGCCCTGCTCCATCGTCCGCTCTCCTAGTAGAATTGCTGGTTGAATAGGATTTAGTAGTTTATTAGAGTGCATGACTGAGCAGAAAAAGCCAGAAAGGACTATCAAACCTCCATCCAAACCCGAAAAAGCCAAAGGGCCGGTGACCCTTGGCCGAAAAACCTTCATAGATGAAATCTATAAGAAAACTGAATCTCAGCCATCAGTAGGCCCCTGAAATATTAATTCTAAATAGCCTACTAGCTCTCTTCAGGCCACAGCATCACCATCTGAAGCCTTTGCTGAGGTGCATAGTCAGACTGATGAACAGGACTTTCAAGAAATTGAAAATTCTGTTCCAGAACGATTGCAAGAAGGGAATCTAAGCAATCTTTGTGAAGGAGAAGGGGAAACAGGGGAAGTAGGAGAGACAAGGTCTCCTGCTAGGATAATCCAGCCGTTAAATATCCCAGATAAGGGGAGCGCGGTAAAAATTATTATTGAAGACATCCCATTTCTTTAGATAGAAATTCCAGATAGGGGAAGTGCTATTAAAACAATCCCTGTCAAGGCCGTTCCTTCTCAGCCTAGGAACACCCTCCTAGAAATCCCGGAAGGTTACTGGCATATATTCAATCCCATGGCGCAGAATCAGCCAAATACTCAAACTTCTATATTGCAATATCCTATAGTGGATTCTGCAACAAATGCGCCCATGAAAGCAATCCCTCTTCAACACATCCCTACATTTCATGGACTTACATCAAAGGACCCTGATGCATTCTTATTTGAATTTGATGTGCTATGTAGGGGATATGATTACACCAATGACCCCTAGAAATTAAAATTTTTCTCGTCCACTTTGAAAGGGGCGGCTCTAAGAAGGTTTATGGGTTTAGGTGGTGGAGTCATAAATAACTGGGAACAAATGAAAGAATCTTTCCTAAAGAAATATCAGGATTATTGTAGGTCTAGAGAATTAAAGGATGAAATTTTTCAAATGATAGCTAGACCAAATGAAACATTAGAGGAATATGTAGAACGTTTTCAGTATAATTTACGAAGATCCCCCTATGCATCACTACCTCTGCCTGATAATGTGTTAAAAATTGCATTGATCAAAGGCATGAAGGAACAATGGATTGAAACATTAAATATCATGGGAAAAGGGGATATTTATCAAGAGAATTTTGCTGACATCATTGGTTTGTGTATCATGAGTTCGAGAGGCATCACAAGGATAAAACCAGCAGAATATGATCAGTTTGTCAGAGATAACAAAATATCAACAGAAGGAGTAACATGCGTAGAACTTGGAAATTTATTAGAAAATTTTAAAATTGATATTCCGGGGACATTAACAACACAACTTGATATTGTGTAGGCTAAACAGAAGCAGATGGAGGCAGAGAAAAATCTGGCGATTTTCTGCCCCCGATGTAGAAGAAAACATAGCCACAGGGAATGTCCACTGGATGCAGTTCAAACATGTGCTATTTGTACAAAAGACCACCTTACTGAGAGTTTCCCCTCACTTCCTGGATTGAAGGCAGTATATAAGGAAGCAGAAGAAGAGCCAGAACCAACATACTTCGTTAACTAGCGTCACCAATGGCAACCAAGGCAATCTGGTATGTTTTTAGACCCAACTTCTTCTTTCCAGCCTCCGCAGTATAATGCTCAGCAATATAGTATGTGGCAAAACCAATCTCCACCCCCATTTCTGAACTGGTCATCACAATCATTTCCTTCTCCAAATCCGTGGATGAATCAAACAAGCCAATTCGGTTGGCTGAATTTTCCTTACGCCCCACCATATTGGCAGAATAACTCATATCCTCCACAATGGATTCCCCCTACTTCACAAGGTTCACCCTGGCAGACAAACTGGCCAAAACCGACATATCAGCCAGCAGGAACTATTCCACTCCCTCAACCGACTCTGCCAGCTTTACAACAAAACCCCCAGTCTAATCTGAGACCGCAACTCCCAGCCCAACCCAATCCCAATCCAAATAACAGACCGTTCCAATCCCTCCAAATCATGGAAACATCAGAAATCAGACCTGACCTGAGGGAGTGCAATGATCTTCAGTTAAGATCTGGACGTATAATAGAAACAGAGGGAGACAAAACAGTTCACATTGAAGATCAGTTACCAATAGAACAGCCGTTACAACAAGAGGGTGTAAATAAGGAGCAGACCCATCATCAAGCAAGTACATCCTCTCCTCCCTTCCCGGAACGATTAGTCATACCACGACCTGTGCAATATCCAGACTTTGACATTCTGGGAGAGTTACAAAATCTGTACATAAGAATTCCATTCCTCCAAGCCATTCAAGACATCCTTATATACACAAAAACTATAAAAGGATTGTGCATAAAAAAATCAAGGAGGAATGCAACCACTAACCCAAGAGTCCAAGTAGTCGGTACTTTATCTGACCTGTTATCAGGAAAGGAGACACCCATTAAATATGAAGATCCCGGAAATCCAATCGTAAATGTTCAAATCTATGGTCAGACCCTGACTAATGCTTTAGTTGATCTAGGAGCTGCAATTAATATTTTGACAACCTCTACCTGCCAAAAGCTCGGCATTACATCGGTAGAACCTACTTCTACTTTGTTAGAATTGGTAGACCGATCTGTAGTTCGACCGGAAGGTACTCTATACGACGTCATGGTTTCTATAGATTCCTGGGAATATCCAACCGATTTCCTGATAATTAATCCAAAAACCCGACTGGATGGACATCCGCTAATTCTAGGTAGACCTTGGCTTGCCACTGCCTATGCTTACATTGGTTGCCAGCAGGGAAACATGACTATAACTAGAGGACCAGATATTAAAAATCTAGTTCTATACCCTCCAGCACAGCCAAGTCTTACAATGATCAAAACTAACCAGCACCCTGTGTCATACCTTACTAACAATATCAGATCCCCATTGACTGTACAGAAGGCTCTAGATTTTAAAGACCAAACAGAAGATGATGCCATCAATAATTTCATTAGTCAAACTAAATCTAGATTTCACACACAGCGTTTCATGATAGAAGCAGCGTTTGATAGTGAACTAGAAGAAGATCCTTTGAAAGATGTGCATGACCAAACAATACCTGTGACTGTTGTTGCCAACAGTAAAGTAGTGGAAATTGAACCAGGTAAGACTCTAAATATCAATGCCAACCTCACACCGGACCAAGAAACAAAGCTCGTCCATCTGTTACAAAAGTATCAAGAAGCATTTGCATGGGATTACCCTGATATGAAAGGGATTGATCCTCAATTATGCACCCACCACATTTATATAGAAAAAGATGCAAGACCTGTTCGTCAACCGCAAAGAAGAATCAACCCTCATCTAAAAGATGTTGTAAAAGCTGAACTTCGGAAACTTTTAGATGTTAATTTCATCTATCCTATTTCCGATAGTAAATGGGTCTCTCCACTTGTGGTGGTACCCAAGAAGAATGGAAAATGGAGGATTTGTGTGGATTACAGGGAATTAAATAAAGCCACACAGAAAGATCACTTCCCTCTCCCATTCATAGACCAAGTATTGGACACTTTAGCTGGAAAGAAATTCTTTTCTTTCCTGGATGGCTTCAGTGGATACAATCAGATTCAGATTGCCCCTGAAGACCAAGATAAAACTACTTTTACTTGTCCTTGGGGAACGTTTGCCTATTGAGTTCTACCCTTTGGCCTATGTAATGCTCCTGCTACATTCCAAAGGGTTGTCCTTAGTATCTTTGCAGATTTAATAAATGATGGACTTGAGGTGTACATGGATGACTTTACACCATATGGAGATGATTTTGATCCAGCTTTAGATACTCTAGAAAGAGTCCTACAATGTTGCATCGCCACCAGGTTGTGCTTAAGCCACGAAAAATGTTATATGATGATGACAGAAGGGCTCATTCTAGGACATTATGTCTCAGCAGCTGGCATTCAGGTAGACCCAGCCAAAATTCAGATACTTTTGCTTATCCCCACCCCCACTACTCAAACAGAGGTATGCAGCTTTCTTGGATTTTCTGAGTATTATAGACGATTTATAGAACATTATTCACACATTGCTACACCTCTATATGCACTAACTGGTAATGTTGACTTCTTGTGGACAGAAAAATGTGACCGTGCTTTCAAGGAATTAAAGAAGCTTGTATCAACAGCTCCAGTCCTTCGAGGACCAAAGTGGAATTTACCATTCCAAATCTCATCTGATGCCTCAGATACAGTAATCGGTGCAGTCCTTGGGCAGGAAGAGGATAAAAAACCATATGCTATCTACTATATCAGCAAAAATTTATCCTCAACTGAATTAAATTACATTGTCACTAAAAAAGAATTCCTGGCTGTAATACATGATGTTAATAAGTTTAGACATTATATCACAGGCTATCCCGTTATGTTATATACAGATCATTCTACTATCAAATACTTGGCAAATAAGCCTGTCACAAATGCTAGAATAACTAGGTGGTTGATCTTATTGCAGGAGTTCGATATCACAATCAAGGATCGACCTAGCAAGGAGAACCCCATAGCCGATTTTCTCTCACGAATACCAAAATCAATTGAAGCAGCAGCAGTGGAAGATCAATTTCCTAATGAGCACCTGTTTGTTGTTGCTGTTCAAACACCCTGGTATGCTGATGTTGCCAATTACCTTGCAGTAGGTAAGTTACCAAAACACTTAACCCCTAATGAACGTAAGCAGATTGTTCAGAAGAGTACTCGATTTTCGTGGATTGGGGGCTATTTGTTCCATACAGGGGCAGACATGCAAATTAGGAGATGTGTTCGCGAAGATGAAATTTTCGATATTTTAAAAGCCTGTCATGACGGACCATGTGGGGGACACTTTGCTAAAAAAAGAACAGCACATAAAGTATTGCAGACACGATACTATTGGCCTACAATTTTCAAAGATGCGAAGAAATTTGCCCAAGCCTGTGACAGCTGCCAGCGAGCAAGATGACCTGGTCAAGCCGACGAAATGCCTTTGAGGCCACAATTAGTCATTGAGCCATTTGAACTATGGGCTCTTGATTTCGTTGGACCCATCAACCCATCATCAAATCAGAAAACATATATCTTGGTAGCCACAGACTATGTCACCAAATGGGTTGAGGCCGAATCATTACCTAGAGCTACAGAAGATTCTGTAATACAGTTCTTGTTCCATTTGTTTGTACGTTATGGACTTCCGAGAGAAATAATTATAGATGGAGGACCACAATTTCCTGGAAATAAATTAGCTGCAACACTTAACAATTATCACCTCCAGCATAAAATTACTACCCCATATCACCCGCAGGCAAATGGGCAAGTAGAAAGTAGCAACAAGGTAATAGAATCAATTTTAACAAAAACCATTGCATCGCATAGGCGTGATTGGGCCGCCCGATTACCTGAAGCACTGTGGGCTTATAGAACCACATGGAGGAGTACCACATGTTATTCACCCTATCAATTAGTGTTTGTAAAATAACCTATTTTCCCCATAGAATTCGAAATCCAAACGCTACGAACTGCACAGGAAGTTGGCCTAGATCTAAGTGAGGCACAAATCAATCGATTACAGCATATTAATGAATTGGATGAAATCAGGCTCTCTGCATTACAGAATACAGCACTTATTCAACAGCAGCGAGCTAAATGCCATGATGCACTCATCAAGAACAAAGTCTTTCACGAAGGAGACTGGGCTCTGTTATATGACTCTCGGTTTCAGGACTTCCTGGGGAAACTTCAGACTCGATGGTTGGGACCATACGAAATCCAGAAAGTACATGATAATGGGACCCTCACTCTGATCACAATCGACGGTTCTGGATATGCATTCAAGGTAAATGGCCACCGAGTTCGTCTCTATCGAAAGCCACTCACTCGGGAATCCTTCTGTCAGCAGCTACGTCAAGACACTGATATAGAAATTTTAGGAGAGGAAGTAAAATCTTCCTCACCTATAATTCAGTAAGGAATTCATTTTTCTATAACTTGTACATAAGTTCTTGTATATATGTTTTCTTAACATTTTCATTGATCTTTCTTTTGATTTTTGCATTCTGTGTGTTCTCACTGTTCCTTTTCCAAAAGGAACAGCATTTGCGTGTTCTTGTTGTTCCTTTTCCAAAAGGAACAGCATTTGCGTGTCCTTGCTATTCCTTTTCCAAAAGGAACAGCATTGTTGTGTTTTTGCTATTCCTTTTCAAAATGAACAGCATTGTTGTGTTCTTGTTGTTCCTTTTCCAAAAGAAACAGCGTTTGCGTGTTTCTGCTGTTCCTTTTCAAAAGGAACAGCATTTGCGTGTTTCTGCTGTTCCTTTTCAAAAGGAACAGCATTTGTGTGTTTCTGTTGTTCCTTTTCAAAAGGAACAGCATTTGTGTGTTTCTGTTGTTCCTTTTCAAAAGGAACAGTACTTGTGTGTTTCTGTTGTTCCTTTCCAAAAGGAACAGCACTTGTGTGTCTCTGCTGTTCCTTTTCAAAAGGAACAACATTCGAGATTTTCTGTTGTTCCTTTTCAAAAGGAACATCATTTGTGATTTTATGTTGTTCCTTTCAAAGAAAAGGCATCTCAAGTATTTGTTTGCATGGATTCTTCTCTGAGGAACACCATCGGCATGTTTTTGCTCTTTCGATGATATTGAGGATGCTTTGTTCCCATGTTCTCCCCAGTCTTTAAGATACAGCTATGGACTTATGCAATGAACATAAATCATGACATACTAAAGTCAACAGATCATTATCTTTATAAGGCCTAGTATTGATAAGAGGACAAGAGGAGGGACACACTTACTTCTTATCTTCGTTGTCATCGTCTTATTACCATTGCTCTGGTTGGTGATCTTTATCATGATGATTTCCCTAAAATTCTTTTTTGATTATTACCTAGGGGTAAGAGCAGAGGATTTATATCTTCCTATTGGGATGATAAGACTCCTTCCACCATTCCCCACTCTTAAGGATTGCTGAACCACCCTTATGTGTAAATAGACAAGAAAAAGTGCTCTGCAAAAGAAAAAAGTAAATATGGATTATCAATTGTCAAATGCAGGATAGGGGATCTCATCAAGAGCCAGCGTACCATGATCATAAGAATGGAAGCGAAGTGGCATTCCCATTATGGCCACCACACCAGGGATATGGTCCAAAGGTACACTAAATAAATAAACCTCGGAACGGGGAGTCTCATCACGAGCCGGCCTGCCCACGTTTTGCACCTACCTTGTGAATGGAATTATGGCTACCTAGTTATCAAGCCAGCATAATGGCCTACATTTTGACAAAATGCTCTTCAAAATACACACAAAGGATCATAGTTCCGGGGGTGAAATAAACAACTCTGCCAAGGTTATGAACACATGTTGGCAGCAGAGCTCTATTAATGGTATTGAAGTCATAATGGTTACACCGTCAGGAATGATATCAATACTTCTTCGTCTCTTATATCCTATGAATAGATCATATTTTATGTCCCGATGTATACATCGCATGAATACTCATTACCACCAATCATGGCAACGGAACTGACAATGACCGCGGGAGATTTCGTACGCTTGATAGACGTCCCATCCCCCGGCCTCCCATCATATCACGCAGGCTCTTATGTAAAACGCGATCCACCTTTTTGCCTCGATTTCGGTATTTTGTTGTCTATCTAAAACATGGCATAATTTCATATGTTGTTCCTTTATGACTTGGTTTCTGAATGGCTGCTGCTCCTCTATTTGACGGTTGGGGACAGCCTATCAGATCGCGGGGGGGGAAGGTAACTTCATTACTTCATGAATTACGTGTCAGCACACCATTCGGGGAAGATAATGTACGAAGGTATGGCATGGTTTAACGGTATGATAATTCTATTTTACGGAAATTGCCATCCATGATCCTTTTTTGTTGCATGCTCTGTGTTCTTTTCCAAAACTTTGCGACGATCACCCTCTCTACGTCTCAAACAGCACAGGCAGTTGCTGTTCCATTGAGAATTCTGAGTGGAACTATGGGGGGAAAGGTAGTCCGAAGCGAACCTCAGGAGTTGGCAGTCTCTGTTGCTGCCCGGGAGATCCTGGAAAGGGCAGGGTGGCTGAATTACTTCAGTCGCCTACGAGAATCGAATGAAACAGTGGCGTTGTAATTCCTGCAAAATTTGCAAGAGAACTACTCCATAGTAAGAGAAAGACGGATAGCGGTCACTGATGATATCATTGCAGAAGTCTCAGGACTACCAGCTGTTGGACCCATATGGACGCTGAAGAAAGAAAGAATACAAAAGATCATGGAGATTTTCCAGGATGAAGGCCAAAGCTTGACAGTCAAGGGGAAGGGAGTTCTACCGGCAACGTTAGGAGAACCCTGGACCGAATTAGCAAAGATAGTGTAGAGCTACATCACCTGCGAAGGGAGGAGAGATGTGGTAAGACCACGTCATCTTAAACTCTTAGCTGTTTTGAAAGGAAAATGTTCTGTAAATCTACCTGCACTCTTAAATTCGTTATTACATGATGCGGTCTGAAGCCTGAAAAAGGCACAGCACATAGAAACAGTTGTTAGCCACCATGGATTGATTCGATTGATAGTGAGCCATAGTCTCACTCAACAGCAAAGCAGCTGGGAGGAGCTCATTGCAATGATCGAGGGGGGATTGGCTGCACCATCCCCAAAACCTAAACATTCCTCTAGCACACCGGAACGATCAGAAAAACGCAAGGAATTGGCAGCAGAAAAACATGTTGCTCCAAAACGAAAATATTCCTCTAATACACCAGAACGACCAGAAGAACCCAGAAAAATGGTAGCAGGAAAACATGTTGCTGGTACACCCGAACAACCTGAGAGACCAAGGAAATCAGCCCGGCTGGCCCAGATACGAGGGAGGATGGAAAAGATCTAGGAGACCGCTAGCCAGCCAATTGAGATTACAGATGAACCTCCAGAACCAGAAGGAGGACCTTCCGAAGAAAATGCTGAGCAATCTGGGGCCGAGGCTGAGTAGCCCGGAGAAGGAGTCGAGGAAGGAGACGAGCACTTTGAAACAGAAACAGAAGTCGAACACTCCAAGGCAGTCCCTGAGCAGTCCAATCAAGAGGAGGAAGTAGTATAACCGGAGGGCAGCCCGCTGTGGGACCCTGTGGGTGAAGAGGAATTGGCTGCAATCCTTGCCAATATGGGGGAGTATGGCCAACCCTCCAGCACAATAGGCATCCCTGACGGACCCCCGGAGGAAGACACACCTGAGAAATCGCATGCAGAAAAGGCAGGAGAAGAAAACCTGCCCGTTTATGATGATGAAATAAGAGACACCAATCGAGAACAATCTGTTCCCAAGACACCAGAAGAAATTCTAGACGGAGTAGGAGCAGATTTAAGGGCCAGTCATAAACCCTCTGCCGAGGCAATAGAAATTAAGAAATTAAGGAGGAAACAGCAGAGGTTGCTGAACACTATAGCCAAGCTCCGACAGCAAATTCGGATTCTGAAAGCCAACCTGAGGATACGAAGGACCGCAAGGAAAAGAAAGAGGGCCACTGCAGCAAAATCCCGTAGGACAAGAAGACGACAGACTTATAGCCGCTCTGTTGGTTGAAACCCCATTAGAATACCTACTGCCAAAGAATAGACTGTTGTTCCAAATGACATTGAAGAACAGACTGTTGTTCCAAATGACATTGATGAACAGACTGTTGTTCCAAATGATGTGGAGGGACAGACTGTTGTTCTAGTTGACCCTGAAGAATGGACTGACATTCCAATTGAGGTAGAGGAACAGCAAGATGCTCCAATAACAAGGGGACCACAGCAACCTTTCATTCGTGTTAAGAAAGAAAAAGAGAGTAAGAAGACCCAAACAGAAGCACCACCCTCAGGGGTAATTCGGGTTCTGAACTCCAAAAAGCATAACAAAAAGGTTCAGGTAAAATTCCCGGCCTCTACGGCTCTATGGAAAAAGGATCCAAAAACAAGAACCTTGCACAAGATGATGAAGCAAGCTCAGCAAGAAGCTGAACAGCTGAGAGAACAAACAGTCCCCCGGGAGAAATATGAAGAGTTACAACAGCAACTTCGGGATATTAGTCAGTCCGAGAGCCAGGCCTTTGAAGGATGGCAAAAGGAGCAAGAAAAGGTTGCCAAGGTAACTCGTCGATTAGATATTGTTATTAAGCAGATGGACACTGTGTGTTCTTTGTATAATGACGCTTTGGCCTGTAGGGCCCCTGCTAAGAACTATGCTTTATTTTTTCTTGAACGATATTTACGATTAAAAATAAACGCTGTTAGGGTGGGTGCCCCTATCCAAATCAATACTGTTAATGATTTTATAGATTGTTGCAAGCATTATGGAATTAAGGTTCAGATATTATTGTGCGAATTTTACTTGCACAACCTCGTGCTAGACTAGGAAACTGACTTAAATCCTGGCCCTTTTGTTGGTGACATACAATTGCAAGCCTTCGTTTCATTTGGGGTTAATCAGCTGAAATGGCTCAAAGCCTATAACACCTTTCAGAGATAGGAAAATAGCCTAGACTTATGGGTGAGAGCCGAGCATAGAGACCCAGTGATGCTATGGAGAGAGCATAGGAACCTTAGGAGGACCCCGGGTGTCATCGATTAATTTAGGACCCATGCACGAAGACTTGATACGACATAGTCTGGAATATTTTCTGACTATTAAAGACCTCGCCATCAATGCTGCAAAATTCCGATACCGGACTTCTAGCCCAAACATCCAGCTTAGGCAACCATTCAAATACGAGAATTTTGAGATGGCTGCCAGCCGATTGAACCTTTATGGGGAACGTATTCTGCAAGCAGGCCCATCCTGGTTAGGGTATCGATTTCGTAGTCCAATCATTTGGCACCCTGCACCCGGATATCAGGCCTTGTATGAAATGCCTGCAAGTCAAATAAATCATTTCTTTGATGATCTAGTTGCTCATCACGGTTGTAGGCCTCCTCACGAGGTTCCCTCTCCGGCATATTCTCTTACCGCCTTGCATGTCAACTATAATGTTCTCATGAGGGCATGAAACAGGGTAAGCAGGGGGGTGTGTGGAGCACTTGAAAGGTATGCTTTTGACAAACAATTTAGTGGCTTTTCAGTAATATTTGTAACCTTTTCTGCATTATGAATTCAAAGAAATAAAGAATTTTAATAAAATGTGTAAGAATTAACATGGGAAGCTTAATCATTGATAATTGTCGTTTTTCTATACAGGGAAAGGTGGAAACGAAGAGTTGTCGTCCAAAAGCGAAAAACAGAGGAGAAATAACTGTTGTCCCTCTAGAAGGGAACCGGATGCAAACGAGATCGAGCATATCAAAGCAGAATAACCCAGGAAAGGAAGAAGGGATACCAATTCGGCGAAAGAGGGAAAGAAAAGTAAAGGATTAACAGCTTGGCGAATCCCTCAGGATCTTTGATCCTGATGGATCGTTGTTTTACTTATCTTTGTTACCTAGATATCCCCGCCGTTACTTTTATATAAAGGAACAGCATCGTTGAGCAAAGGGACTTCTATTTTTTGTAATTTTCAGTTTCAGACAAAACTTTGATCATCGAGTCTCACTGAGACCTGGTTTACTGTATGTTTGTTGATGCATTAATATAAAAGACTTGGTGTTTATTTCATCTTTGCGTCTGGAGTAATCTAAGGCGGTGTACCATTGGAAGCTAAGGGCCCGACTCCGAAGGACACTTGCTTTTGTATCATTATAACTTGATTTATGCGTGGTTTGCTTATCTTTATTACTCGGTAATCTGATATACCTTTCATATGCTATGCTATTCTCTATTACGATTAATGCATTAATGGTTTTTCTCAGGAAATCTGTGTAATGACTCTGCACTGTATAATTGGATCTTTTCAGAGTTGACCGCATGCTTTTAGTCTCAACCAGTTATTTCTGTTACAGAGCGTCTGTATTGAATATTACTGTCATTTGATTCATTTGAAATCCTGATTATTGGAATCCGAAAGTAATGTTATTCTATTTGGAAACATAGTTGTATTATCCTTAATTGTCAGATTACTATATTAATGCGAGGTGTGCTTATATGGTCGATTACTGCCGTTCCATAATTCATCGATGAGTGTTGTTCCATAAATTCCATCCAGTTTGCTTCAAGAGAGAAGAGTGTTATTTTATAGCAGAGTGTGAGTTTGGTGCAATAGAGCAAGTTTGATTCTGACTCGCGAGATTTAGTTCTTTTGACTGCTGTTCCATTTCCTATTTGTTGTTCCATTTTACTTGCTGTCGTTCCATTTACTTGCATTTGTTGTTTTGGTGTGAGAGAAGGTCTAAGGCTGTAGTGAGCCTCAGCAGACGCTTCCTAGCTCCCAGACCTATGGTCCATGCTCTAATTTCCTTTCCATTAGTTTCTAGAGGGATGGGTTATCGCTTCCGTACCCTTGACTGATAAGCTGTCTTGTGTAATTCTATCTTTTTGGAGTAATTTAGTCATAGTTTAGCATCTGTTTACTGGTGTATTTTCTGAACGCTATACTACTAAGCATTACTCGGATGAATAGCCTCGGATTGAGCTACTCTTTGCAATAACAAAACGTTCCCAGATTCACTTATTAATGTGGGATAATTAGAGGTGTGGGAGACCCTAGTTATAGCTCTACAGTGCTCATAGGCTGCCAACCCACATTTTTCTAATGCAACTGGTGAAATGAAACTATCTGTAGCACCAGAGTCAAACAAAATTTTAAGTTTTACTTTGTTTATCATACCTGAGGTTTCTACCACGGCAGACTGGTGTTCAACTTGCTGATTATCAACTGCTGCATAGATTCGGTGATGGCTACCTTCTCTCCCCATTGGTTCTTTTCCCTCTCCTTTGTTGTTACTAGATCGAAACTCAGGGCAGTCTCACTGATAATGAGGTCCTTCGCATCCCCAACAAGTGATGCGTGGTGGACCTTGAACCAAATGTTGTGGAGTCCTTTGGAAAGAGTTTCTTCCCCTGGAACCCCTGCCCCCACTTTTTGTTCCTCGCCTATGACTTTGATTGGTATGCACCCTTGAAGCTGTGGGTGAAGCTGCACTAGAAACCATTGAAATCCCTACTGTCGGTGTTCTAGGTATAACCCTGTTTCCATATGGTGGGGGCCTCCGACTTCCTCTCCTTGGGAAGGTACGAGGGGCCTTCCCCATAAACCCTGTTTGACATGGAAAGATGGCTCTGCCTTCACCCTTTAAGTCTAGGTGTTCTTCGACATAACGAGCCTGTTCTACAGCTTCTGCCACTGAGGATGGTTTCAACATCCGTACCATTGCCCTAATCTTAGGTCTCAATCCATACATAAAACGATCTGCTTGGCGCTGGTCAGTATCCATGTGAGACATACTTGACCAATTCCATAAATCAGATTTCATATTCTTCTACAGTACGACCTCCCTGTATCAGGGCATGGAAGGCTCCCACCTGTTGTTCTTCATAATATGATTGCAGGTACTTCTTCCTGAACCTCTCCTCAAATAATTCCCAAGTAACTGTGTCTGGAGTGAGGTGTAGTTGACGCTCCAAGTTACCCCACCAATTCAGAGCACTATCTCTGAGTTGGAATATTGCTATTTTGGCTTTGGAGTTGGAATTGTAATCCCTTAGTGCAAAACACCTTCCCATCCCTTCTAACCAGGCTTCTGCACGCTCACTGGCACGACCCCCTGCAAACTCTGGGAGCTTAATATTCTGGATCTCCCTCGTAATGTCCTCCACTAGAGGTCTCCTATCATAGTCTCTAGATCCATCGGGGTTCCCTAACCGTGATGAAGGGTGTTCCCCTTCCATTTCATTTGTTTGGCGTCCTCTTAAGGTTTCATTAATTGCTTCCAGGGAACGCGGGATGAGAGTCAATTCTGGCGAAGGTAATGGGTTATTCGAAGGAGGTCCTTGTGAAGACTCCCCAGGTCCTTGGTTCCTTCGCGTCCTCACCATTTAATATGCTCAAAATCTGCACGATATCTAAGACTTATTAATCCATTCTAGGACTTGTCCCTCTTAGCTGACTCATATACATGATAGTCGTAAGTGTTTATTTTATGTTTATTTATTTTTAATTTAAACAATACCATTACGTAGAAACCCTCAGCAAAACCCCCTAATAATTCACATTTGAAACATCAAGAAGTTAATATCGTTGATTGGTCATTTACATCCATCCGTTGTACAAACACATCAGGGCCAACAATGGGAGTGTCACTATCTCAGTCCGAGCCACTCTCAGGAGTAATCAAGGAAAATCATCACTCACTTTTATCAAAATCCAAATCCTAAATGACTCGTAAGTGTCAAAAAGAGCTGTATAGGTAAAGGTGAAAAAGCCAAATGTTTAATGACTTCTAGCAACAAAGTACAATTTGTCTAAATGGCATACAATGAATGATTTAAAAGAGTCTACAAAATATTCTAGTCTACATTTTAGTAAATATGAAGATGCCTTTGGAGAATAATGATAAAATCATCAAGTTATAGTTGGAATTAGCATCCATTATGCCCATCAACAAGGTAGTTGCAATTGAATCCTGAATGATTCTCTACTCATTTAGATATAATTCTATCCAAGTATCTATGTTTTTAATGACAAACATTCTCCCAAGTAATTAGTTTCCTTTTAACATATAAAAAGATTATGAATATTAAAAATGATTCCTATTTATTGCTTGGCAAAGTCAACGTGAAGAACCCTAGAACATCATTATTTCCTCAAACGAGAGTAACTACACACAGGGAGGAACACTTTGATACAACAACTCTTGGATTTGTCATTTGATCTCATTAGTTTGTGATCTCCAACTCTAATGCAATGACTAAGTTAGCTAAAATGTTATGACTGAGAAGAAGCAACATCATTAATAGCAGGGTTTAAGAGAAAGTCGAAACCATCCATGAATGATGGTACATGCCTGAAAGTTTTGGGATAGAAAGGATATAGATTTAGGATCTTGCAACATTAATATAATATTTGAAAAACTGGTTGTGAATATTATATTTGGCACTTAAATCGTATGAATCAGGAAATTGTGAAAATAATGTCTGTAGGTGATCATTCTGAATATCCAGTCATCTCTTTGTTGCCCCTTTTGAATTTTGGCGAAAAGGGCACCTTTTTATGGACAAATGGATCAGTGAGTAGATATGCTGGAGTATGTAGGATGTGATTACAGTAGCATGCATCTTCTAATAGAAATGACGATGTCAATCAACTTCTCTTGTTGGGATAATCCGTTCTCAGATAATGCTACAGGTTTGTTTATACAGTACAATATGTGTATGGCATCATCGCTACAGGTAACAGAACAATATATCTGATCTTAAGACAGTATATATATATATATATATGATAATTTATACATTGTCTTGATGTCTCCAAGGCATTATATGGTTGATCTCGACATCACTCCGCAATATGTCTTTGCACTACATGTATGATGGCCTCGTGGTATCATCTAAAGCATTACAATCGTATGGTATCATTCTATAGTGTTATGGTATTTGAATTTTTTTCTTAATCTCTCAAGGTATGATATATGGGCACAATCTGCAATCACCAATGGTACGGTTTGCAATACGCATGTTTCACTACAATATGTGATGGTTGATCTCTACACTTTTCATATATTTTTGGCATCCATGTCTCAGTAATTGGTAGAGTCTCGGGTACATTAATATGATGTATAGTTTACTCTACAGTTCATAATTTGATTTCGATGCTCTGCTCTCTAGTATAAATCACTCTCTGGCAAGCCACTCACTGTGATGCTCGCTCTATGGCGTGGCTCAATAACATTGCTGCAACAACTCGATAAATGACAGCATCATACTATCGCTTAAAAGGATCTAATCTCAAATCTCATTCTTTTAGAGATGTATCCATCAAATTCTGGGCAGTGGTATTATAAGGAACATCCATAAAGAGTATCACTCTGAAGAATGTTGAATATTGTCTATTTTAATCTGCACCTTATATCAGTGAGGAGACCAAGCCCTAGTCTTATGGCTTATATACTCACTCAATTCAGGTAGACTGTGCCATCCGTAAAGTCGACCTTGGGACAGTCCCCGTGGCAGTGTGTCAAGTCGCTGACACTTATGTTGAAGAACTCTTCAAAGCCTTATATATACACGTATAATGCACTAATTAATGGACTGTGCAAAGAAAACAAGGTGCTTGAAGCAGATAATGTCTTTGGTAAGATGTTAGGGGAAGGGTTAGCTCCCTCCCTGGTTACTTATACCACGCTTGTTGATGGACTATGTAGAGCCGGTTCCATGGATCTTGCATTTAAAGTTTTGGACAAAATGGTGGAGAAGCATTGTCAGCCTACTGTAGATACTTATAGTGCCTTAATTGCAGGATTATGCAAGGCAGGCAGACTCGTTGAGGCAGACCAGCTGATAAAAAAAACATGTTAGAGAGAGGCCTCTGTCCCAATGAAGCAATTTATGCAGCTCTTATTAATGGGTGCTGTAAACAGGGAAACTACATTTATTCTCTTGAGCTTTTGGATCGAATGCTTGAAAATGGTTATGAACCACAACTATCTTTGTACAATTCTGTGATTCATGGACTTTGCAAAGAAGGCAAGGTGCAAGAAGCGGAAAGGTTGTTTGGCAATGCATTGCAAAGTGGATATAACCCTGACGAAGGGATGTGGACAATTCTAATTGATGGCCTTCTCAAGGATGGAGAAACTGATACATGCCTTAAGCAACTAAAAGCAATGGAAAAAAAATGGTTTTGAAGCGAATGTACAAACATATACGGCATTAATCAGAGAGCTTTGCAAAGAACATAAGAACCTTGAAGCAGAATTACTCATCAATAAGATGCTGGAAAAGGGTTTGATTCCTAAGAATGACATCTCATGTTGAATTTAACAATAGCAAGACTATAATTTTCTCTCTGACCAAGGTTGGCTTGAAACACTAATTTGGGCAAGCTGATTGATCTCTGTAGTCATATAAAGGAGGTAAGTGTTTTTATCTTTTAAGAGATCGGTGACAAAATATTTGAGGGCTCTGCTGGTGTGATTGAGGGCTGAAATGTTTCTTCCCGAGGCTTATATGATACTCTGTAGCATCTGATGAAGGCAGAGATGATTTCCTGGAGCTCATGATTGCATTTCATCATAATGCATGGAGATGATAAGTTCCTTGGATAGTTACGAATACAGCTGATCAGTTGTTTGTCACTGTTCTTTTAATGCAAACAGTGAACTGTAAGTGAAAGCTAGATTCTCTGCTCTTATTTTAACTTCTAATTGAGGAATGCATGCATTTGTCATTGTCTATTTCACATTTGTATCATGATTGGATAGATCTGATGCAATGGTTTACCCCATTATATTTCTGGCAATGACTAAATTATGAGATCCCCTTTTGTCCAACTTTAGGCCTTTTGAAGTATATATACATGAAGTATATATACATCAGAGTAGATTGTGTCAGGCTTTTATACCTTGATCCTGGAGATTGAACTTTCTCTGATCTGGGGAATTTTTTTTATTTTTTTTCTTCTTCGTTTGTTCATAAGGTGTAAACAAGCAAACACGTGAAACTTGGATGTGGACATGGCCAGTTTATCACTCACTTTAAAACAGTGGAACGAGTGTTTATAAGGGCACTAATACTGCTATCCAGGATTTTCTTCTCCTAATATTGCCAATGATCTGTGGCAGATATGCATGAGTTGAAACTCGTTCACACGGATTTAAAGCCTGAAAATATACTTTTTGTTTCTTCGGACTCTGTGAAGGTTCCAGATAGCAAGGTAGATTGCTGTTTTGTTTGTGATTGAGATTGGCATAATATATCTGTTATCCCCCCCTTAGATTTCACAATCGTCTAAGATTAACATTTCGACAACATGCATTTATGTCGAGGACTGAACTCTGATAACATAATTGTTGTTCAAAAGGGTGTGAAGGGATTTCCAGATGACTTTAAAAGGTTTCCAAAGTCAAGTGCAATAAAGTTAATTGATTTTGGAAGTACCACATTTGAGGATCAAGATCACACCTCAGTGGTCTCTACAAGGCATTATCGAGCTCCTGAAGTTATTTTGGGTGAGCTTAGAAAGTTTTTTCTATGGCTTATCCATCAGATTTTGATAGGACAAATGTCAATTGCATCATGTCGCATATACATGCCCTTTTTATTTACAATTAATGTTTCTTAGCAGGGCTTGGATGGAACTACTCTTGTGATATTTGGAGTGTAGGGTGCATACTTGTGGAGCTATGCTCGGTAAACTTTTTAGACTAGTTTCTCTTGGATTTGAATGGTTATATAGATCCCGGCAGGAATGATATTTACAGTAGTAACTGCCTTCAAATTTTCAGGGTGAGACATTGTTTCAAACTCATGAAAACTTGGAACACCTTGCTATGATGGAAAGGGTATTAGGGCCTCGCTCATTTTTCCTGACCATATTTTTTTTCAAACTCATGAATTCTGGTTGCATCAATACCAACTAGGGATCCACTCTAAAATGAGAAACGTTGTAATTTCTAGTCTGGCTTTTCACACTTGGATAAGGTAGAAATATGCAAATAAGGTAGAAAAATGCCGAAATATGCAAATAAGGTAGAAAAATGCAAATAGAGACAATGTTTTGGAAATCTTTTATTTCAAGAACATGATTATAATCAGTGTATCGACCGAATGGCCTAAGAGAAAATATCTTAAACAGTCAATGTACTCTTTTTATCAATGAAAAAGAAGGAATTTTTGTTGTTTTAAAAAAAAAACTATTCAGTTAAGTGGAGAAAGAATGGAATCTTATACACTCACACTTTTGATTAATGGGAGGTCCACTGTCTTGACTCAACCTGGAAAAAAATGTGAAGGCCCAATTCAGAAAAGTGAAGACTTCAGTGGGTAAAGGATGGCAACCGCACAGCGCATTTCATTTCTTCTAATCATATATCGAGCATCAGAAATTGCAGAGCACATTAAGATCACATAGAGATTGCTAACGATTATCTTATACTCCACCATAAAAATGGAGGGTTTATGGATGCCCTTTCCCTCGGTAGAGCACAATGCTTCATCGAATATCCCGACCATGTCACCCATCTACCAGATATATTATATAGATTCTGGATCATCTCGGTTTCGTTCCTCCTCACTCAATTTCTCCACTTGGTTGAGAAACCCACGTACCACCTCGGTATCTGTATCGAGCAGATTTTAAATCTGCTCTCACACAACGGAGGGCTTCTCGGAATAATCTTCAAAGTTCTAACAGGTCCAAATCTTCTATCACATGCTTTGCTATCATTTCAACTAATAAAAAAAACCCTTTTGATTTTTTGTTCAGGAAGAGGCAAAATCATCCCCCAGAGGGATAGTGAAGCGTTCAGAAGTGCCATTGGGTATTTGGATCCTCGCCTGGATTTGGACAAAAGAGAAATAACTGTGCTCAATGGAGATTGTAATAGGGGGACAGAAATAATAAAAGTTGAGCCTTTCAATTCTGTGAGGAAAAGAATGATTGTTGTGGTGATGCTTCCCGATGGAAAATACCAGGTTTATTGCAAAGGTGCCTCAGAAATCATCTTGAAAATGCGTATCAAGGGTCTAGATGGCAGTGGCAGTGTTGTTGCACTGGATGAAGTAGCAAGTAGTGATCTCAACAATATCATTAATGGTTTTGCTACTGAATCTCTTCGAACTCTCTGCCTTGCTTATATAGACTTGGAAGATTATTTTGATCCAGAGAGACAAACCATTCCTACAAATGGTTATACATGTAGATGCATTGTCGGCATCAAGGATCCGCTGCGTCCTGGTGTCAAAGAAGTTGTTGAACTCTGTAGAACTGCAGGTATTACACTGAGGATGGTCACTGGTGACAATATTAACACAGCGAAAGCAATTGCAGCAGAGTGTGGCATTTTAACAGATGATGGTGTGGCAATTGAAGGACCTGATTTTCGTAAGCCAACTTCTTTATCAGTAAAGCAGTAGTCCATAATTAATTCATTTCGGTGACAGTATAGAGGAATATTGAAGATTCAATTCCTTTCCACTTCAATAAGAAAAGGGATTGAGGACGGATTAGTGATTGTTTTGCTAGGTGACTAATTATTTTATGTGTTGAATGAATGATATTTAAGTGACATTTTCTTGTTTCAGCTCAAAAGACAATGCCAAAGGTGTTAACCACAACAGCTTAATAGCTACAAGGTCAGAGGTTCAAGCCCTCCTTCTAGCGATATTTGGGGTTTAGTGGGCTTTGAGTCCAGATTTTGAACCAAAGCTCTGATACCATGTGTAAGAACCTGATTCCTATTCTTAGAGCCTTATTCTATTATACACTAACAGATCTATTTTACTGTTGATTTGCAAGTAATAAAAGGAGCTTGCTGACCTTCTCAGAAAATTTTAAACATATAACATCTTATCATTTTATCATAAGCAACATAAATTAAGATGAGCATTCCATTGATACCAACTTAACAAGAGTAGTTCATGGAAAAATACCTGTTCTGACGGTTGATGATGATACCTTTGTCGTATAGCTCCAGCTGAACGCTCCTTCTCACCGACCCGGCCGAATTTACCACCCAGCCAACTAGGAAACAAATTCCTAGCCCAGGAAACCTCCACAGGTTCCCTATCCCTTCGTGCCCAAGTCCAACCAGATATAGTGTGTCCTCAAGAAGAATGTGCAAAACCAGATAATAATACTTTCCTCCTCTCAAACCAAAGAAACCTCCATAGGTTTCCAAGGTCTCCCCAAATCATAACAAGTCCAAACAATCACAACCAACCCCCACATTCATAAGCAAACCTCCCAAAAACTCCCCCTTTTCTCACTTCCCCCTTCCCTTTTTATACCCTCCTTTCCTTATCCATCTCAACCACCTCTCATTAATGTCATTCACTTCTCACCCATCCCTATAGTTGACTTCTCTTCTCCCAAGTAAGCTAGGAGTACATTTAGAAATGTGAGATGTAATTACATGGAGAGGACCATGTCTACTCCTTAGTAAATGTGAGGGTACATTGGGTAATGTGAAATGAATATATATATTGATAATGAGTTGGAGAGGACTATGTCTTCTCCCTAATAAATATGAGGGTACATTGGGGAATGTGAAATGTAATTACATGGAGATGACCATGTCTTCTCCTTAATAAATGTGAGGGTACATTGGGTAATGTGAAATGAATATATATATTGATAATGAGTTGGAGAGGACTATGTCTTCTCCCAAGTAAATGTGAGGGTACATGGGGGAATGTGAAATGTAATTACATGGAGAGGACAATGTCTTCTCCTTAATAAATGTGAGGGTACATTGGGTAATGTGAAATGAATACATACATTTTGAAATAATGGAAGGAGACCAAATTCTACCCAATATTCAATTTGAGAAGGTAAGTGGAGAATTTAAATAATGGAAATCATGAATTTTATATTAGACCTATATTTCTCAATAAAATAGATAATGTAAACATTAACAAAATTTGTAGGATAAGATTTAAGTGGGGCATTACAGTGGCTTCACCAAGGACGAGATCTTCGCATCAACCAGCAGTACCACCTTCCCTACAGCATCAAGCCCTTCACGAATGAGGTATTGTGTGATGTTTATCCTCTTGAAGTTTGTGATGTACTATTAGGACAACCATACTTGTGGAAGTGACATGTTGTATATGAGTCTAGACCTCGCTCTGTGATTATTACCTTGGCCAACAAGTTGTAGAGGATACGAAGGTAGCCCCGCCTACCGCCATCTCTTTGATCACTGCAAAGCAATGCAGTAAGATCATTTCCCAGACCAAGAAATTTATTTCCTTATGATTCGCCCTCAAGGAAAGAAGAAGGTTGTGGCCACGGCTTCCAGGCATGGCTCCTCTGCACAGCAGTAGCAGATGGACAAGGTTGTGGAGGAGTACAGGGATATTTTCGCCTCACCTACATGGGTACCTCTGCACTGTTAGGTCAAGCACTCCATTGATCTAACCCCAGGTATGTCACTACCCACTGGGTCAATCTATCGATGCTCTGTTTTGGAGACCAATGAGATCAGGAGGTAGATTCAAGAACTATTTCATAAAGGGCACATCAATCCAAGCTTGTCACCTTGTGGGAGCCCGATTGTATTGGTACAGAAGAAGGATGGGACCTGGAGGCTCTGTATTGACTACCGAGCGTTGAACAAGATCACAGTTCATAATAGGTACACAATCCCGCAAATTGATCACCTTCTTGACCAGCTCAAGGGGGGCCAAATATTTCAGCAAGATTGACTTGAAGTCATGTTATCCCCAGGTGCATATCAAACCCTCTAATGTGTGGAAGACTGCCTTCAAATCCAAGGAGGGCCTTTTCGAATGGTTGGTCATGCTATTCAAATTGATGAACACCCCTGCAACCATCATGAGACTGATGGACGACATCTTGCGACCCTTCAACAATGAATTTGTGGTGGTGTATTTAGATGACATCTTGATCTTTAGCCAAAGTTGGGACGAGCACCTCCACCATATTCGATAGGTCCTTCAAAGCCTACGACAACACAAGCTATGTGCTAACTTGGAGAAATGCACCTTTGGCCTAACCCAGGTTCAATATCCGAGATACATAATTGATGAGCAGGGTGTACATGTGGACCCATCCAAGATTCAAGTCATTCGGGATTGGTCAGCCCCAACCACTCTAACAGAGCTCTGCAACTTTTTGGGTCTTTCCAACTTCTATTGTAGGTTCATGTTAGGGTTCTCTCATATCACTTGGCCTTTAAGTCAAGTCACCAAGGATGGAGTAAAAGAAAAGTGTTTTTTGGCCTGAAACCCAACAGCAAGCGTTCTCTAAGTTGAAGAATCGTCTTTATTTTGCACCAATTCTCACATTACTAGACCTACAACAACCATTTGAGATTGAGACAAATGCCTTCGACTATGATATTGGTGTTGTTCTTACTCGGCATGGGCATCTAGTGGCTTACCACAGTGAGACACTTTCAGACACAGTCCGAAGGTACCCCACTTATGATAAAGAAATGTATTCTATTGTGCAAGTTTGCCATCAATGGAAGCATTACATTCTGGGGAAGGAAACGGTCATCCACATAAACCACCAACCTCTATAGTTCATACAGACATAAGGGACATTGCAGAACGATCGCAATCAGAAATGGTGCACCTAGTTGCAACAGTTCCATTTGAACATTAAGTATAATAAGGGAAGCACCAATAATGTTGTTGATTGCCTCAGCCTACCATCGGTCATGGCGCTGATCACTGTGCTCAACTCCTGTGGGCACGAGACGTTGGGGTGGCCACATCTTTACAAAAGCGATCTAGAATTCAGCAACACATACCAAACACTCCTAGAAGGGAAGCAAGTTCCAAATTTTCACCTTTAGGATGCAATGTTATGCCACGTAGGACACATTTGTGTTCCTTCAAGTGAGTGTGCCAAGATGATTTGGGAGGTTCACTATAGTTAGGTCGTTGGACATTTTGGAGTAGAGAAAATAGTGGTGGTATTTCATAGGTATTTTATTGGCCAAAACTTCATCCGGATGTTGGGAAGTACATTAGATCCTGCACCGCCTGCGCCATTTCCAAACCAACCATCCTAGTCGGCCTTGGGAATTTGTGTCCATGGATTACATGTCGGGCCTTCCTTCTACTAAGCACGGAAATGATTGCATTTTCGTGGTCGTCAACAGATTCTCTGAGATGGCCATCATGGTGTCCTACAAGAAGAGTATCATAGCAGAGGCCACTGTTAAGATCTTCTTGAGCGAGTGTGGGTATACTTTGGGATCCCATAGTCCATTGTCTCAGATCGGGACAACATATTCCTGAGTGCATTTTGGTAAAGTCTCTGGTCAGTGCTGGATACAAAACTTACTAAGTCCACAGCTTTCCATCCCCAAGCTGATGGCCAAACAGAGGTTGTCAACAGGATGATCGTACACATTCTACACATTTACAACTCGAAGCATCCACACACATGGGATGAAAGCCTCCCCTATGTCCAAAATAGCTATAATAGAGCTCTCCACAGCACAACGAGCCATAGCCCCTTTCAAGTAGGGTTGGGATTTCAGCCATTATGTCCCATTGATGGGGCCATACCATTTGCAGTTACTCAGGCAGATTCAACGCATGTCCAGTTCGAAGCCGACAGGGCTAACACCTTCATTGAGTGCATTCAATACATCTGCTAGAAAGTCCATGATATATTGGACAGAGCCAATTCTAAGTACAAGCAGCGCCATGATCAGCATCGGGTGCCGCACAAGTTCCAGGTGGGCAACAAAGTTTGGCTACATTTGTAGAAGGCGCACCTCGCTGGACCCCATCACAAACTTCGCCAGCTGCGATATGGGCCATACACCATCACCAAGGTTGTGGGGGACAATGCCTTCGAGCTTAGAATTCCACGTTCCTTGGTCTGCACCGAGTGTTCAATGTAGACCGCCTTCAACCATACTTTCCACCATTGTTGGACACATTTGACGTTGCAGAACAGCTCACACCAACAGAGCTAAACCCAGACTGCATGGAACAGGCCACTACTGATCGGATCATGGACACACAAATCAAGAACACTCGCCAGTAGAAGATCCAACTATATCGGGTTGTCAAAGCTGGCCAACTCCTTCACTAGGGACAAAGTTCAGCAGAAGTTTCCCCATCTCATGGAGGCACTCAATGCAATGGGGACCATTGCTTCCTAAGGGGGGAGGAATGATCCAGATGGATATTGGTGGCCACCTGCCCATTCCACTTGAACCCCCAACATTGTCTCTTTCAGTTTTTTGGTTTCCTTAATTGTAGCATAATTTACTAATTTGGCAATTTTTCGGGTCCTAAGCTTTCGGAGTCGTTTTGAGGCCCTCAACGACGTTTTTAGGGAAAATGGAGAGAGTGAAAAGTCCCAAATTAGCTTGACAATTTTTTTTTTGTGTTCTCATCGAGATCTTTGAAACGAGGTATTATGATAAACAAACAGAGATCGTATATCAAAGTTACGGCCCTAGAAAGTTGATGTACCAATTTACCCAAACAGGGCCCACAGTTTTGTCACTTCATCTCCTAGGGTTAGGTTTTTGGATGTTTAGGGTTTTCCATTGTTTCTCAATAATAAATAGGCCTTTGAGCCTCATTGTAACACAGTTCAGAGGCATGTAGCAGCCACAACTCTTCTTAGAGATAAGCTACCATCGCCTAAGCTATCTTATTTCCATTTGGTTTGTAAGAATAGTTCAGTGTTTTTCTATTAATGAAATGAAGTGTTTTTTTCCTACATCTCTGTATTTAGATTATGTCTTTAAGTTGTTGTGTTCCTGTTTAAGTTCGGATCGCCGACCAATTTCCAAACTGGAAAATTGCCATACCAATGAAAAATGGCTTGATCCAAGTGAAATATGCCTCTGAAGTGTAAGCTCCTCAAAGTCTCCTCTAACAGTGAAAGTCCATCCTCCACACCCTGGATATTATCCAAGACAATAATGATACGATTCCCACTATCAAATGACCAATTAATTATGTGAAGAAACAAGTCTTTCACCTTAGAGAAATTGTTCCATATGTAGGAGAAATATTTAATCTCGATATGTCCAGTCCTGATTCAATCTTCAATATCTTTGTTGCGAAGATATTTAGAGATTATGATATCTCTCCAAATTCCCTCATTAAATAGGCCTCGCCAAAAGGATTTTTATAATGAGAGCCAAACCAAATATACTAACATCCATAATTCCCCAGCCTCCAAATTCCTTTGGAATGGAGATCTTCTCCCATTTGATGAGATGAAATTTTTGCTTTATCTCTGATCCCACCCAAATGAGGTGTGCCATGAGGCCATTAATATTATTTATAATGGCCACAGGTAGAATATAAAGGTGCGCCCAATATACAGCCATTAGTTGCAACACAGCCTGAGTTAATATATATCTACCACCAAGCCAACGATGTGCCCATGAATTGAGCTTATGCTAAAATTTATCTAGAAGTCATTGCTAATCTTCAATCCTATAGTTATTCGGCTTGAGTCTAAAACCAAGGTAAGTAAAACCATCACATAATGGCCAAGAGTAGAAATTAAAAATTTGAGTGATGTTATTGATCTCCTCCTGATCTCCAATCGAGTGCAAGATATAGGACTTCTCCTTATTCGTGATCATACCAAAGGCCTCACCAAAACATATCAAAATGTTGTGAAGCACCATCCATTGGGTTCTGGATACCACACCAAAGGTGAGAATGTCATCTACAAAAAATATATGAGTGATATCAATACCTCTTCCTGTTCGGATAATGTTTAATAGACCTGTTGATTGGGCTGCATTTATCTTTAGGCTGAAGCAATCCATCACAAGGATAAATAATAAGGGCAAAAGGGAACAACCCTGTCACAGGCCCCTCCGGGATTTGAAAATTTTAGAAGGGAAACGGTTGACCAAAATAGCAAAGTGAACATTTGACACATGCCATAATCCATTCGATATTCTAAACAGTGAGTCCAATCTTCGACGGGATGAGGTGCAAGAAAGCCCAATCAACGCAATCATATGCATTCCTTAGGTCCAATTTAATAACCAACGCCTGCAGCTTCTTGGAATGGATATAATGTATCGTTTCCTGTGATATGGCCACAGCATCATGGGTCACATGGTTTGGCAGGAAACTGAATTATTCCCAAGAAATGTACACCAAGAGTGTACCCTTCAGGTGTTCTGCAATAATTTTGGAAATGAGCTTATATACGATATTACAAAGTGATATGGGCCGAAATCGAGAAATGTAGCAGGGACAAAGACTTTCAAAATAAGGGCGATAAAAGAGGAATTAATGGAGCCAGAGACATAGCAAGAGGTCCTTGATTTTTCAACTAAGTGCAAAAGGTCCAAGCCCATCAAATCAAAAAAAAATGTAGAAAGAAGTCCATAGTCTAGCCATCCGGGCCTAGACATTTGTCTCTTGCAAAGGACTTCATCATCAGAAATACTTCCTCGATAGTAATTGGATGATATATTTCTATGTTTCGAGCCTCAACGAACATGAGGGATAGCCCCTCATACCCCACATTTGATCATCAATGTTGACGCTGAGTTGAGTTTGGAAGAACTTCTTGAAGTAAAGGGTCGCTTCAAATTGTATATCTTTGGTAGAGTACACCATTTCCTTGTTTCTTCCCTGGATCTTCTAGATAGTATTCACATTCTTTTTGTGATTTGAAAATTTATGGAAATATTTTGTGTTCTTGTTGCCCTCCCAGAGCCAAAGTTCTCTACTCTTCAATCTCCAAGTAGTTTCTTGTATATGTAGTATCTTTAACTTCATGTGTTCCAAGTTTTTGATCCTATCCCACATATGGCCCAAAGGGTCCCCTAATCTAGTAAATGGCTTAAGTCAGCAATCTCCATCATGATAGACTTAATTTCAAGATCAAGAGCCCTCTTTTTTTCCATTTCCCTGATTTTGACCTGGCTCTTTAGAGCATGTAGTTTACCCGAGAAATAATGCATTGGGGTTAGATTCTCCTCCCTCTCATATGTATTCCAAAAATTATGTATCGTCTCATTGAAATTCTCATCTTCTAACCATGTTTTGTTTAATTTAAAGGGTACGCCCAAGCAAACTAGTTCCCACCTCCATTGTAGAACTATAGGCAAGTGATCTAAAATATGGGACTTCACCACCCATGATTTCATGTTTCCCAATCTCTCCACAAAGTTCTCATGAACAAAGAACTGATCTAGTCTTTTCCCAATATGTGCATCCCCCGACCTACCATTAAACTGGGTTAGGGATAAAGGGAGAGGTTGAATATCCAATAGATGATTGGATTCAAAAAGAGACTACAGATGGTCAACTAAAGGATATCCTCGGTACCTGGCCCCCCAACATTCCACTCTGGACAGGGTCATATTGAAATCTCTGGCCATAATCAAAGACCTAATATTTAGGACATCAACCGCTTCCAAAAGGGAGCCTTGTCTTAATAATGAGCATATAAATTAAGGAAGAGAATTCTACCCTGAACACCCTAAATATGCCCAGTTAATAAAATACCAACAAAAAATTTATATGTTGACGTTGAAATCTTCGACCATAATCAAAGATCCAATATTTACGACATCGCAGTCCTCCAACCACTTCCAAAAGGGAGCCTTGTCTTTATAAGGAGCATAAAAATTAAGGAAGTAAATTCTACCCTAAATGCCTTGAATATGCCCAGTTAATAAAATACAAGAAAAAAATTACATGCTGACAGAGAGTGCAGCCAAACTACCCAAGAGTCCACATGAGTCCACGGCCACCATATTCCAATCGAGAAAAATCTTATAAAAGTAAGGAAAAACCTTATCTGAGCTAGCCATCATTTCTTATAAAATCATGAAAGGGAAAATAGTACCAAACATATTTTTTAGGGATAAAAGTTTCTAGTGGTCCCCTAGGCCACACATGTTTAGAGATAGACAATTCATGTAGAAGGCAGCATGTTGGGCACAACATCTCCTAGGGCACAAGAGTACACAACAACAATGGGGATTTCATGAATATCAATAGTATCACAAAAGTGGAGGGACTTAGCAGATGGACCAAGTTTAAGGTGGCATGAACCCTGTATGCCTTTTCTATGAACAGTGATATTGCAAGCATAGTTAGGACTAATAAGCAACAAAGACTTAAGAGGTGGACCTCTGTAAATGGATAAAGTTGTCAAATCCATTGTCGGGTTGACCATAAGAAATTCTATATCACTGTTGATAGAGTTATGAGGGGAAAGGTCTGGGTTCAAGCCTAATGGGGAGTGTGGAAAGGAAATATGGAGTGGAGAAAGCATGGAATCAGGAGGGGGGGGATATAATGTAATGGGGCAGTGGTCGAGTGTCGATAGTCTAGAGGGATCTCCGTAGAGTGAGGATTCAAATGTGAAGATGGAGAAGTGTGGGGGCGAGGAAGCGTAGCAAGAGGGGAGAGGGGAGAGGGGAGGGGAAGATGGGCACAATATCAGAAGGAGGCACCATAGTGCTCGACATCATCCCAAGGTAGGGATCCCAAACCCCGTGCGGAGTCGATACTGAATAATTAGAAATACGGGGAGAAGTGGATGGCGAGGAAGAGGGAATATCGAAAAATAAGATATTTATTGGAGGAGGACTTTGTATGTGTTATCAGCAAAGGAGAATTTTAATTTTCAAGAAAGTTTCCACGTCTCAGACCACCTTGACATCGAAATTCCCCACCATGTGAGAGTATTTGAGGACAATGATCCAGGAGATGTCCCGTATGGTGACAAAGGAGGCAGGGAAAAGGAATGCACCAATAGTCGATTCGTCATTGATGTACCGACTGTCCCCATGCCAAATCAATATGACTCGGAAGACCTCCAGAGAAACCCAATTGCACCAATATCCAAGCCACTTATTTTTCTCTGGCCCCAAGGAATTTCAGATCCACAAAGATAAAATGACCAATAGAATCTCCATTCTCAACCAAAACTTTGCGTGTCCAGTATTCCAAGGGTAATCCAAGGAGTTTTACCCAAATATATTTTTTATTCGACGTATCACGTAATGGATTGAACCCCACATACCAATTGTGCATAAGTAAGAAGCTTTGCCCCCTGACCCATGGAATATTTTTAATATGCTCCAGGTTGTCTTGGTGTAGAAAGTGGAAACTAAACTAGGCATTCATAAGTCCTTTAGTCAAGTAAACTAATATTGACACCCATTTATTCAACACCCACTTCTGCATATCAAGCTTAGAGAGGTCTGCAAAAAACCATCTACCAACAAGCGCCCGCTTCTGCAAGTTGGAGACTCTATCCGACATAACATCATAGCCAAAACTCAGTAATTTTGTCTCAGGAGCAGCATTGATAGCCTTACAATGAGCCATCTTCCGAAATGGATGTGCACCTTCATGTTGAGAAGGCCCAGAATCTCAAGGCACTACATGTGAACCACCTGTCGGACATGTAGCGAAGGATTGGGTGGATGAATGTACTGGATTCTCATGTTGCACAATGGGATGTCTATCATGGAGGAGTGCACATTCAACATCCATAGTGGCTTTGATGAAAGCCTCATGGGATGACACGTCGACATCCAATGTTGAAATCAAATCAACCAGATCCATGTCTAAACGAGGGAAGACTTGGAGGTGACACCCACAAAAAATTAGTAGGGATTGGCCTGCTCAGAAATTAATTGAGGCAGGGGGGAAATGACAAACTCCATGACCCAAAAAGGGTAAAAGGAAGAATCTATGCCCATTCGGATTTTCTCCTCGCTAAAGTCTCTCGTATGCAAGGATTGGGGTCTGCATGTAGCAGATCTGCCCCATCGCTCACATGCATGGACCTTTCTCTGCAGCCACAGGCCGGATCTACCCTCAAAAATCGGATTGAACTATACAGGATCTGACAACCTAGGAATCGTATGGCTCACCCCTCTACAGTCGCTGCTCGCATGCAAAGACGAAGGGTTGCACGGGGCAGATCCGCCTATGTACTCTTTTGTATGGCCTAAAATTTGTAGATTCAGGCTGGATCTCTCCAATACGAGCAAGAGTCAAGACCTCCAGGAGCTCAGGCAGCTGATCGGTGGTTATATGTACCGATCCATCAGAGGGTTTGCAGATCGTGAAAGGCAGTTGGCAAAATGCCTCATCAAAAGCCCAGATCTGGAAGATCCCCGACAACCAGAACAAAAGGAAATCACAAATGCCACCGTTACAGGCAGAGCAGGAACCCAGCTAGATGGCAGTCTTCAGGTAACAAAAACTTGTTTTCAGATTTTCATTAAAACACCAGAGACGAAATCCTTTTTAGTATGGGTACATGCAGAAAGTACGGTGATGCAGCTGAAGCAGCAACTCTGTGCTTTGACTGGATATCCTAGACAGATCCAACACCTAGTAAATGGCAGATGGTCCCTCCAAGACAACAGAACCATTGGAAGCTATGGGATTAGCCCAGGAGAAACCATTGTTTTGAACCTCAGACTGAGGGGAGGAGCCCCTCCTCAGGGCCAGACAAGCAGCTCAGGAGGGGAGAAGGGGAAAAAGGTTGCATCTCAGCAACAACCCAAAGGAGGGATCTCATACAAAAACATCCTCCAGGGCAATAAAGATTCAGGATCTTCTCCAGATCAAGGCAGGTATACTCCTAGGCCATATATCGTAGATCAGTTAGGGCAAACCCCAGCCCTAAACTTTCACTCTACAGGGCTGGATGTTTTCGTAAATTCCTATGAAACGCAGGCCCTAATCTGTCATTTTAACAGCTTCTGGCTGAAACCAATGGATCTATTCCAGTGGATCTTCACCACTTGGACCATGGAATTTGACATACATTTATGCTCCAAGGGATTCTTCATAGTTAGATTCGCATCCTCGGAAGACATAGAAAAAATCATCAGCAATGGGCCTTGGTTCTGGGGAACATCGGGGCTATTCATGACCCCATGGTTTCCAGATTTCGATCCAAACACCATGACTGTATCCAAAGTGCCGGTTTGGATCCGCTTATTCAACCTTCCCCTCCACTTTTGGAGTGAACAAGTCTTGGAAGGAATTGGGAACAACATAGGGAAATAAATCAAAACAGATCTGGAGAGAATTGATGAAAGGTTATACACTTTTGCTCGTATCTGTGTTGAAGTAGATCTCAGCAAAGGGTTGCCAGACAACATAAGACTGATCTATAAACAACAAAACTGGCTGCAAGCACTAGACTACGAAAACACTGCTTTCAGATGCAGGTTTTGCAGGCAGACAAGACACCTACAAAGCACATGCCTAGAAGCAAAAAAAGTAAACAGCAAAAAGAAGCAAAAAGGGAAGCAGAGGAAAGGATGGCAATTCCCCCCCCTGACTCAGATGATGAAGAATCAGAAGCAGAAGAGGACGACACTTTCGCAGAGAATGCAGAGGTATCCAAAGAAAAGGAGACTAAGGAAGAAGCTACATCAGCAAACAAGGATACAAAGATTCACCAAAAACAAGTAGAGAAGACAAACGAGGAACAAAACATGGGAGGGAACAAACGGAATCACCACTCAGATACTTCAGACTCAGACAAGGAAACAGGTTCACGAAATGCAAAAACACAGTTAGTCATTGCTTCGATCGAGCCAGCACAAGGAGAGTGGCGAAAGGTTGAAAAGAAAAAGGGGAGAAAACCTTGAAGCGTGAATTTTTTCATTGCCGGATTTCAGTTTTTTTTCCTTTTTCTCTCTCTCTCCTCTCTTCTCTTTTTTCTTTCTTTATGCACGTTAGTCTTCTAACGTTGCGCGGGGTGCTATTGCACTCGTGCCCATATGGGCATCTAATGGAATGCTTCATTGCATCTGCTAGTGTAACTTTTCATTAATTTTTTAATAAAAGGTTGCCGTTTTTTTCTTTGGAAAAAAAAAAGGAAGAATCTAGAAAAGAAGGAATAGTTGGACGAAAGAGGCAACTGATAACATAACCAAGGAAATACAAATAGTAAGGATAAAAGTCGACTATCCAAGATGGTATGATCTACCTTCCACATTAAATATCGCATGCCAGACAAAAGTACACCAACGTCTCATCGACAAAATAGGTTGGAGAGAAAGGCCAACACTTTTCGAAAAATGACCAAGTATAAAGAGGGAAATTCAAAGAATAAGGAATGTAATAAAAGGAAATGAAAGTGCACGCACCAAGAAGGAATTTTCATACTAGAGATCCTTACCAACCCCAATCGAAGGAATATATTAAACTGTACCACCGGCAGAAAGGAGGAATGTGTGCCAATATAAATTAATATTTCACCGACTCATGGAGGACTTCCATTAAAAATCCACAAATATGCCACCCCTGAGGCATAGGGAGTCAAATCACCCTGAAACAAAATCTAAATATGTGATCTGACATTCAATGGTCGAAACCAGACGCCTGAAATTTTAAATTCTACCGAGAAAAATGTGACACGTCAGAGAAACATCAACAAGGAGAACTGCCACCCCAGGGATACCGAAAACCAAAGCACTAGCACCCCTAACTAGTATTGAAAAACTGAAAACAATTAGAGAACCATCTCTAAAAAAAAATACCCAAGTGATCTAGACCCAAAAAGGATGAAGGAAAGTGAATGAATCAGATCTACCAATGCCCTCATAGAACTAATGGCAGCAGCAAGACCAAAACCCCAAACGCCTCCACCATTTATGGCAACATCTGAAATTTATGTCTATAAATGGACACGAGATATTAAACGATGCCAACTATTTCTTCCAAAGATAACACAATTTCATCTAGTCCTGAATTACCCCGAACTCAGTATCAACCTCTAATATTAGTTATTTACATATTCCTTCCCAAACGAACATGGGGACTCTTCTGTGGAGACCACCAATGTGCAACAACAGTCAAATAGAGAATGTAAAGAGCAAGTATAAATAGTATAATAATATGTATAATCTTTGGCACTAGATGTAGAAACATTCCAATGAAATAGGATATGTCGGAACCCACCGAGATCATAAAGAAATGAGAGCAGAGCTACAACCACATAGACTTAAGAGATGTCAACCTTAGAGACTACAAACCTTTTCCAATAGTGACCTCCTAACACCTACCAAAAACCACTCTAGAATATAGAATCATATCGAACTCCCACAATAGCCAACACTACCATAGTCGACGCTTTCCATAACCAATGCCAACCATATCCAACACTTACCATAGTTGGAACTTACCAGAGCCAACGCTTACCAGAGTGGTCACTGCCAGATCTCCCATATTCTCCACTTAACCTCCACTCGAGTAAATTTAGTTATTATAAAGACAAGAAAAAAACAATTACAAATTTTAGTTACTCACTTAGCCTATAGCATGAAGCTACATCCATTTCAAGTTCAATTTTTCAAAAATTATGTTTAAGAATTTCATAATTATCATTACCACAGTTATAGTCGAAATTTTTAGACATACCGGGCTAGGGTTTGAAAAAAATTCAATTTTTGTAAGGTTCGAACCATATACGTTTGAGTTCAATAATTTAAGGCCATAAACATTAACAATACTCCAAGAATCAGGATGGATGTACTTTTCCAACATATTCCAAGGTCATAATGTTGTGATATCTAGAGAATTTTCCCATAGTTTCGATGGAGTAACAATTAGACTAGGAAACTTAGAACTACACCTCTCTAAGTATACAAATACTCAAGCAACAAGTTAGCCTAAAGTGGGTGAGAGATAGTTCAAGAATATGCAATTCAAAGACAAATCATGGGCCCCCTTTCTCAACAAACCTAGAGCAACAATAAATTTGACAAATGGCATCTCTATGAGTTGGTTGAAACACCCTTGGGACAAGTTGGCATACTTGGTAGTAAAGTACATTACTCGTGAAGGGAGGTATGACAAAAAAAATTCTCTAGCATATTAGATTGTTTCAACATCTTAAGAAGGACAAACTCATAAATTTACCTCATTATTTAGTCAACAACCTCGCTAAAATGTCCAATAATGTTCAAAAAAAACCAAGGAATAGGATGAGGAGCTTGTACCATTATGGGTTGATTAAAATGATCACACAATTTGAGCTTCAAAAGATTAATATAACATGGGACGATTTTCTTGATGAGAATCAATTTGTTGAACAACCTGTTGATGTAAATGAATCATGAATTAATGAAGAAGATGTGCAGGAGGTATTCCCATCTCCATCCCAAATAAAGAAGGCACATAAGAAGATAAAAAATCTTATTGTAACAACAAAATATTAACAAAACAAAGAAGGCACATAAGAAGATCAAAAATATTTTTGTAACTAGGGTTACAACTAGGAAACCAGTAAAACATAATGAAGGTATTTATGAGGAAAAACAATGTAACCAACCTGTTAGTGTCGGTATCTTCATCCCTCCGTCAGAGATCAATCCTCTTGTTGTATTTCATATTAGAAGTCCCGCCTAGTCCTCTGCATTCCATTAGGCGCATGTATCATCTGACGAGAGTGGTTTTTCTCATGTCCCTCATGTCATTTACCTACTGGTTCGTGTTTGCTCATCAAAAAAAGCAGATACAATCCTCTTTTTGTATTAGAGGTTGCAAAAGTCTTTTTAGGGTTTCATGGTCTTTTAGGTCTAGGGTTTCATTAGGGTTTCGCCAATAAATATGTCGAAGTGTCCAATAATTACCAGCAGGCCATGAGGATGTTTCATCATCAATAAATTTCATCGACAAGTGTTCGAAAATGTGTTTTTCCTCAAAACTTTGTTTTGAGGAAAAAATAGAGTATTTAGCCTTTATTGTATTAAAATCATGTAAATTTTGTTTTCTTCATTGCAAATTCCTTCATCTGCACCCTGGTTTCTTTCCTTAGCCTAAAGAAGCTCCAACACCTGCAAAAACAAGCAAAGTTCAGCTCATTTAGTTCATCAGAAAGCCCAAAAGGTGAAAAAGTCCAAAAAAAGCAGAGTTTGAAATCAAGTCAATTTGAAAACATTGTAAAAGTGGGTTTCATGAGCTAAAATCTTAAAAGCTCTTGGTTTATAAGTAATGCCTTCATTTGAAAAGATCATTTGTAAAAGAGAAGCAACATAGAGCAATTTTGGTAAGTGAGTGGCAAGTTGGGTGAATTTGGGCGAAATTTGCTTGGCGCAGTGCACTGGGCAAGAGGCACGGCGCACTGGGCCTCAGAACTCAATGCATTTTTGCACTAGCATGGCGCACTGGCGAGGTGCGGCGCATTGGGTATACTGCGTGGCGCATACAGCTAAAAGGCCCGAAAAAATCCAGAACGGCCTCCAATCACCAAAAACGCACAAAATCACTTTGTTCCAAGTAGGTTGAGCTCTACTTCTGCTGCTTATCCAAGTTTGATGTGCTTGTTATGATATTTGATGTGGTGAGTGTTTGAACAAATAATCAAACCCTACCATTTCATATTCCTCCAACCAAAATTGATGCCTAGGGTTTGACAACCACTTTGCTACCAAGTCTATCTTCTCTCTATCATTTCCTTATCCCATTTTTCCCTAATTTCCTTCTTCCCTAAGTTCCTCTACCCCCCCTATATCCACTAATCCCCTATCCCAAGTTCCCTTTCCCAAATTTCCTATTGTAAAATCCAAAACCCTAACCTTGTACAAAACTCCCAAAAACATCCCATATTTCCCTAAACAAATGTATCCCAACAGTCCCTAATCCCTCACTATTTTTCCCTCCCCTTATATTCCCTTATTTCACTGTTTTGTTTTTCCCTTGGTGGCAGAGGTTGAACAATCATTAAAGACAGTCCAACACAGTTTGACAAATCAGCATCCATTTCTTCAGGACATTTTTTCCACCAGTAGTCATGGTATCCAATCCTTCATATGATTATGAAGTGGAGACCCAAAGTGACTCACCTGCAGAAGGACATGCACCCAGGAGGCCTCATAGAGGTGGCAGACATATCAGAGAAGAACCAACCACCCTTACTGAATTACAGGCCTACCCTCTTGCCATCTCTTGTTTCCAGCGTCAGGCATATTATGAATTTTTTGAGAAGGTTGCTAGTATTCAGTTTCATCATGAGTTGAACCACTTGTTTGTACTGCATTTACATGGTGATCAGGCCACTTTAGCTGGTGTCTCCTTCACACTTACACCAGAATCTATCTCAATAGCAACCGGCATACCTAACATTGGAGAGCCATGGAACAAGAGGCAGAAAATTGACTGGCAACACTATGAACCGTACATCAAGCACGGCTTTTTGAGACAGCTCAACGGAGTGTTTCCTTTTCGGTACCTCAAGGATGAATATGATCCTTTAATGAAATTGATCATGAAGTATTTCACCTATGAGGGTTGGTTCTCCCGCTTGTATGCTTATCACATTAGACTGTTGATGCATTTTACCCGGGTACGGATGATGAACATCCCTTACTTCATGTGCCGAAACATAGAGAGGATGACCACCCTTGTGCAGCACAAGACCCCTCAGCAGCAGTTCAACAGTATTTACCATTTTGCTCTCATCAAAATTGTGGTGATTCATCAGCTTGGATTACAGGGAATTACTTGGGATGATTTCATCTCTCGTGAGTTTTCCGGAGCTTCACAAGGACCTTGAGAGGTTGGACATGAGGCAGGTGGATATTCCTATCATCATGAAGGCCATGAGACTCACACTGCTACTATGCCAGTTTTCATTACTTATCAGAAGGGCACTAGACAGTTATTTGCAGCAGCAAAGCGAGTGTTATCTCCACCTGGGGTGGAAGGGGCCTCGCTTCTGACATCGACACCACAGGTACAGGACAAAGACAAGAGGCCAATGCAGGATGAGGGGCCTTCAGGTGAGAGAGAGAGACTGACTTCATTCTCATTCAGGATGATGTTACAAATGTGGGCCCGCAAAGTGCAAAACTCAAGGAAATCATCCAAGAGCAGCAGATAGAAATCAAAGCCTTGTCCCTCAACTTGGAGAGGGCTAAGTGGATCATAAAATACTTGGAGTATAGGAATAAGTAGCTTGAAGATCAGCAAGCAATCATGGAGTTACAAAACATCCGGGAGAATCGCCAAGCTGCCCAAAGGAGGAGGATTGAATTCACTTCATTGGAGCATGAGATTAATGATGATTGAGAGTCTTGGCTTGAAAGAGCCAACATCCACTTGGAGATACTGCTAGACAAGGCTGAAAGGGACAAAGCATTGTTGAGACACATGGCTTTTCACTACATGGCGCGGAACAAGGTGTGCAAGGCACAAATAAGGAATTTGAAGGCAAAACTAAGAAAGGCATCAAAAAGGAAAAAGAGGCAAAAAGAGCATGATCGACTCTGGATATTGGCCGAGGCATCCTTGGCCCATCATATCTCTTGATAGAGAAGGTCCAGCCCAAATTTCAAGAAATTTGGAGCAATTTTTGCATTTTGAAAATCTTTTGCACTAAAAAACAGGGTTTTCCTCCCTATGCGTCGCGCCACGTGGCGCGCGCTTTTTCTAGATGGATCCAAATTACAAAAAAATTGCATTTCTGGATTTGGCATAAAAAATTATGGTTGCTTGTTCATGGACAAGAAATTTGGGCAGGTTTTGGGCCCTCAAAGAGGTCAAAAACACTCAAAAAATGACCTCTCTGCCCATATTTTGACACACAGGAAGCAGTCTTGGGAGATTGGATTTTTGACAGGGAAAATGAAGGCCAAATTTAAAAATTCCACTTGGGTTGGAAATTAGATGGATGTACCTTTCCAACAAGAAAACTTGGAGCTGATTTTGACATCGAGAAGGCCTCCAAAAGTGGGTCCAAACAGGCGCGGCGCATAGAGGAAAAATTGCCAGTTTGACCCAGTTTTGCTCTGTTTTTCGCCCAGTTTCGCCTAGTTTGACTTTTTTACTTTCCTAATGGAAAATATATGATGTAATTTGATAAACATTGATGTATCATGATGTAAATATGTTGTATTTTTACTTGTAGAGGTAGATTATCAGCTTAGAAGTTGTTTCAAACTGAATGAATCAGTTTCCTTGTTTCTAGAGGCATGTTGTTATGTTGCCTAGATTCCAGTTCTCAATTTAGGATCAGTTGGATCAACTCCTAAACGTGTGACCTCGACCCCTAGAGGCAAGGAGGAGCTATGTTTGTCTATATTATGTTGTTTTTCAGTCATTAGCATGGTTGGACTCTTGAGAAAGCCTTGAGCTTCATTATACATTCATATTCTCATTTTGGCTAAGGAATTGAGACCAAGGTTTACAGCACTCTTTGGGATTCATGTGGAAATTTGTCTTGGTACAGTGCTTCTCTTTGTTATTTTGATTTTGTTTATGTATTCCATTATCTATCTTATGTTTTCTGAACTAAACAAACAAGAGTGTAAGTAGAATACATTGAAAATGCAATACTCTACTTGAAGTTTGCTTTAGTTGTTTGATGTTTTCAGCTGTTTGGGTAGGATTCATGATTGCCCTTGCCCTCTTCAACACCTCACCTATCTTTTCCCTCCACCTCATTCAATGTTAAGTGCCAAAACGATTGCCTATCTTGCCCCATCGAGATCCCTGCAGGACTGTGCCTCATTCCCCACACCCAAAATCTACCTTCTCATCTTAGTCAACAAATCATCATTTCAATTCAATCAACCTCTTGCACATACATACCTAGCCTAAGATTAGAAGATATTTCAGTCATCTCAAGCCCCATAGATCATCATTCGTTGATTTGACCCGGAGAGAGCCCTCTCTTGTCCTCGTAGGGCTAGCTACGAGGCTGAGCGTGGTTTGATGTGGACCTAGAAGCTTACCTTTTCAGCCTGAGGTAAATCTAGGCTCTAACTCAACCCACCCCATATTTACCCGCTTTTACAAGCCCTCCAGGTTAAACATGAGTTGAGAGTTACTATGACATGCCCAAACGTCCAAGTTCCAGTTATGGAAGTGGGATCTACCAATCAGAAACTTATTGAAACCTCTCAGGGGCTCTAGATCACCTAGGTGTCAGACAACGACCACTAGTGATAAAACCCTGAGCTGGAACTTTATTTTTAACTGATATCATAGCCTAGTTGCACGCGTGCCAAGCTATGCATGCAGTTTGAAAGCTCCATCCACACGCACATGCCTTCCTCTGTGCGGTTGTAGCCAAAATTTCCTAGTTTCATGGATGCGCCACAAAATCAGCGCCACATTTTCGAGGATAGCCTACAAGCCACTACACAGAATTGCACAGAACTTTCTAAAATCAATTCTAAGATAATCACAAGTCCACACACACTATAGTAGGCTCAAATCTTGTCCAGAAAAGCTATTCACATGATAAACATTTACACGAACATATGGTAGACATGGTAGCTACATGTCATGAATGTGTATCTGATTATGGTCTCATTAATTTCACCAAAGAATCATCAAGAAGGTTCACTACCTTTCTTAAGCTAGTTGCAACAACACTTGTTAGCTCGTGCATTTATGTAACCATTCAACAACTTATAGAATCATGAACAAGATCCATAACAAGAGCACATCATTTAACCATGCTTATAACTAGCATCTAACCAGAATGGAACCATGACAAACCAGTCATAAAATCAACATAATACTTCATAACATGTTCTCATTAATCTCAATAAGAAATAACACTTAATAACATATGCATAAAGCCAACCAAGTCAGGGACTTCCACGTACCACCCAACCATAAATTGGGTTGAACCAAATCTCTCTTTCAACAAATCACCCCCATGCCATATTCCAAGCATGAATGTGGGATCTCATCGGATAAACCAAAGCAAAACCAACCTAGGCATGCATAGGCTAAACCAACTCAACCATAATGATTTCACCTAAATAGGTCTAGAAATAACCAAACCAACACAAGCTTGGATGCCTCAAAATTTCTTCACCATACCCAGAGGAATTTTCTTGTCTCCACCCACCTGTCAAGGGATTCCCATAGAAAACCATCTCCACCCCCCACCCTTGAGATTTTCGTGAGACCACCTCACCTGGATCTAGAATATTTCGGCAATCGAAATCTCAACCAAGAATGAAGAGAGAGAGAGAGAGAGAGAGAGACCAAAAACTTATTTGCTTCAACTAGAAAATAAACAAGGATATAGTGCCCGCATTTGATCAACCATCTCCCATGTAGCTTCATCGGGCCCAGATAGCTTCAACTACACTTTAAATTACTCTATTGCTCGGTTCCGGAGCATGAGTTGTTTCCATTGTAGTATGCATTGTGTCTCTAGCCAAAACTCTCCCTCTGGTTCCACCTGCAATATAGACCAACCAATCACATGATCAACCTATTGTACATATCTCTTAAGCAATGAAACATGGAAAACATCATGGACTTTCACTGATGGAGGCAGTGCAAGTTTGTATGCCACGGGTCCAATCCTCTCAAGGATCTCAAAATGTTCACAATATAGAGGTGCCAACTTGGCACATTACCTAATCCTCAAGGAGATCTTCTTGGGCTTGATGTGCACGTACATGTGCTCCCCAACCTAAAACTCCTTGAATGCTCTATGTTGATCAACATAACTCCTTTTCCTATCATGTTATGCCTTTAAATTCCTTTTAATAACCTACATTTCCTGCTCCATCTGCGCCAACATATCCGGTCCAATCAGCACCTTATTCAGTGGATCACTTTAGTCAATAGGAGTATTACAACTCCACCAATAGAGAGCCTCAAATGGACTTGTATTTAGGTATTCTTGATGCCCACTGTTATAAGAAAACTCCAATAGTGGAAGACACTCCTCCCACTTCCTTTGTTGATGCATGACATACATCCTAAACATATCCTCAAGAATCATGTTAACCCTTTTTGTCTACAGACGATAAGATGTGTTAAAGGATAACTTTGTCCCCAAGCCTGCAAATAACTCCTTCGAAAAGATGGAAGTGAATTTGTGATGAGCCTCATCATTGAGTAATTATACGGGCCTTAATTGTCCTTAATTCACTTCCTGGCTTAGTCAAACCAACTATTCTCGCAACTTATTGAATAATTTTGATTATAATTTGTTTATGAGATGAGTTAGAGTTGGATATTTTGCTTTGTGGTCTAAAGTGCATGTAATGCAGGAATAAAGGATAAAAGCAAGGAAAAATGCAGGCATAAAGGATAAAATCAAGAAACTATGGCAAAGACCTTGGTCAAAAATCGAATGGGACAAGTGAGAGTAATTATAGGAGGTAAATCCTCCTCATTTACTACCCCTCCATTCAAATATTCCTCCATCAGCTTGGAGTGCAAACAACCATCACTTTGAAGACTAGAAGATAGCCAAGTAAGTGAAAGTGACAAAAACCAGTTTATCTTGAGTGGGGAGCCTAGCCTCCCTAATTGGAAGGAATTCATTGGAGACTTCAGATGTATAAATAGAGAGGCTTAGGACCTCAGTAGGATTCAGACTTTCATTGTAAAACTCTACTTTATTTATGAGCTGCAAGAGACTTGTGACATTGGTTCTATAATCCATGGTTTTTATAATAAGAATGAGTTCTGTTTAAGTTAGCTCTGAGTTTAACTTCGAGGGCTGAAGTTGTTGGGTTAGGGCCCGACCCAAGCAACCAAAGCTCCTTTTTATTGTACTGTTATGCTAGCATATATTTTTGTTCATTTGCTTAAATAGATTCATGGTTTTTCATTGTTTATCTACTTAGTAGATTTTTGGTTCTATTTATTTGCTTAAGTAGCTTCTTGGTTCTGTTCATTTTCTTAAGTAAGATTCATGGTTTTTCTGGTTATTTGCTTAGGTAGTTGCATTTTCATTATAGTAGCATAGAGTAGATCGGTTGTGTTGTAGTTTACTTCCATTTGTGCCTTCTTTCAGTTACAGGTTAGCTAGGCGAAAAATATCACTGTCAGGTTGTGCACGGGTGTCTTGGCCTCATCTCCTCCCTCTTGGACCATGACTTGAGGAAGAGACCCTTCAAGAACCCCAAAACACAGGTTTTTGTTTCTCGCATGAGCTATGGAGTTCGTTGTTTGATGCAGTTATTTGTTCACCCGCACTGGATTTTCTGTCATTTTCATTTAAAAACCTCCTTCAACATGTTCTTCATGCATCGCTTCTTCACCATCAAATCCACAACAAACCTTCACAACCACCATCTGATTCATTAGTTTTATTCAAATGTCACCTCACGTGAAGTCCATCACTTGCTTTATGAGCTTTAATCTCCATTGTCAATTTCTCTCTTGATCTTACGGCTATCGTGTCACCCAATCACTTTATGCACTTTAACCCCCCACTATTGATCTTCCTTGCCTGATGCGACGACTATCGCTTCACCCGATCACCAACTATCTTGATCGATCTCCACCGTTGATCAACACTGCTAGATCCAACGGCTACCGCGCAATCTCGCGTGAATTATTGCACGATTGTTATCTGCCTGAGAGCATGCGAGAAGAGTAGTTTTCTCGTGCTACGTGTTAGGCAATAAGGCTAATCGAGTGAAATTTCATAATTCTTCTTACTGCATTGAGGGTGCACAAGAAACTACTTATCTCCTTAGAAACCTGCTCCATCATTTCCACGTGTTTTTGTTTCCCGCAATACGATCTCCGTCATCCATCTCTTGACTTCATCCGCGCGATAAGATCTCAACCATTCATCATTGTGTTAACCTCGTTCGTCCATTGCTTGACTTAATCCCCATGATTAGATCTTGGCCATTCATATCCTGTTAACCTCGTTCATCCATCCACTTACTTAATCCCTCGCGATACGTTCTTCGTCATTCATCCTATTCATTAACCCCATTCATCCATTTATTCGCTTAATCCCTGCGATAAGATATCCACCATCCATCTTCTGTTCGTTGATCGATCCAGTGGTCCCTATGTGCTACTAAGTCCTTACATCCTCCTTTCATTGATTTCGACCTCCGCTTTCTCTTCCACTTGAAACCCGGTTTAGTCTAATTTTCTTTGCTTACACCTTAGTCTAGTTTAATGTTTTTTACTTCTAAAACTTAGATAGAAGCCTTAGGTTAGTGATTGTTTTCACAATTCTACTTAGCATAGTTGTTTAATTGGTTAGTTAGGTTATGGTGTGAGTTTAGCATTTCATGTTGTTTTCTTCATTACTGAAGTAGTGTATCTCTCTCTTAGAGTAGGTGTGCTCTTCTTCCATCAAAGAATTAAGCTTCTTCTGACTCTATAGAAGTCTGGCTTGGAATGCCTAGGGTCTCTTGCAATATAAACAGTGACAACAAGCAAGACCTTCACTTCTACTTGTGCATATAGCATTGTCACCTCCAAGTTTGTATGAACCCCAGGTTGATAAGTAAAGGTGGTAGCCCTGGGAGTTGCAGCATTCTTGTTGCAATACCTAGGCTCATCACTTTTTGGCGCCGTTGCCGAGGAGGTGTCTAAGTAGAAGTAATTATGCTTTCTTCTATTTTCTAGTCTCCAACTTTCTTTTCTTATACTTCTAGTCTTCAATTTTCTTCCATTAGTTTATTTCTGCAAAAGTAATCTAGTAGCTTCCTTTCTTTCATTTGTCATTAGTTGCTTTCCTTTCCATTCTGCAAGTACTTTCTAGCTTTAAAGAAAATCTTACAAAAACAAACCCAAAAACATTTCCTTTCATGCCTTGTAGGAATAGGGACAATTTAGGGAAATTCTTGACAAGTACCCCCACTACATCCAACAATCAACCTTCTCTCTTCTTCGGTGACTGCGAAGTGGAAGAACATTTAGGTGAGCAACCTTACATATTTGAAGAACCTACAAGGGAAGAAGAAGAGGAAGAACCCATTCCTACTGAACCAATGGCTAGAAACCAAAATGAGATGGGAGATAGAGAGATAATTGAGAGTGCCTTCCCCATCAGGGAAACCAATGGGGACACTAAGATGAATAATATAAGCCCCTCTACTCTACCTCATTTCCATGGCTTGACCACAGAGGACCCTGACACTTTCCTATTTGAGTTTGTTGTTATATTCTGAACCTATGACTATACAGATGATGAGCAAAAGTTAAAATTGTTTCCATCTACCCTCAAGGATGCAACATTGCACTGGTTCATGGGTTTACCTGGAGATAGCATCACAACTTGGGCTCAAATGCAGCAGACTTTCAACAACAAATATAGGGACTAATGTAGGTCAAAGGATACTAAAGAAGAGATGTTCAGGATAACCACAGGCCATGATCAATCTTAGAAGACTATGAAGAAAGATTCCAGCTCAGTTACAAAAGGGCCAGGTGCATAGTTGACCCTGAGTCACTAAAGTTGGTCCTGCTTAGAGAAGTAAGGGAGGATCTCTTGGATACCTTACATATGATAGCAGGAGGCGATGTCTAAATTACCCTATGAGGATATTAAGATTGTCTTTAGAAACCATTCTAGGGAAACCAGGAAAAAGGGTAGGGGTAGTCAACCTATGGCCAGTACATCATCCTCCAACTTATCCATCAAGGGTGAAATTGGAAATATGTTGGAAGATTTCAAAAGTGATATGTTGCAAACCCTTGCCTTGCAATTGGACACCATGAACATCAAAAGGAAGCAAGAGAAAGCAGAGAGAGCCTTGGCCATCTTTTGTCCTAGATGCACCAGGAGACATCTTAGGAACAAATGTCCATTCAACAGTATTAAGATTTTCTCAGTTTGTGAAGAAAACCACTCCAAAAACAAGTGCCCTTCTTTACCTGGACTCAAAGTTGTATATCAAGGAGTTGAAGGGGTCACTGATAAGCTTTTCTACATCAACCAAAGGAGACCTCCTGGGCCTAGACCATACTAGCAGGGTATGCAAGGGTCATCCCATGCATATTACAACCCCAACCAAACCACAGCTATACCTTATTGGGGACCCCCTGCTCATCCTTCTTGGTCTACACCCCCTCCTTAGTCCTATACATCTCATTATCGTTCCCAACCAACCAGCCAATCATTTAAAACTTATGTTCAGCCACAACCTCAGTGGAATACCCCTTCCCAGGGGTGGAGGCCCCAATTCAACAATGTTCCAGCCCTATTGCCTACATCACCTACCCAACCAAAACTCCTACACTATGCTCCACCCAAGCAACCCCAGATGCCTTCCCATCCAAATCCAAACCAAAACAATAGCCAGGCTCAACAAGCATACAGTGGAGAAACATCATACCCTGCTTATGTAACTCCTACACTATGCTCCACCCAAGCAACCCCAGATGCCTTCCCATCCAAATCCAAACCAAAACAATAGCCAGGCTCAACAAGCATACAGTGGAGAAACATCATACCCTGCTTATGTTGTAGACATCCACGAGATCAACCTAAGATCTGGGAGGATTCTCCCAGACAACCAACCTCCCTCTCCACATATGGAGGTTGAGGAAGAAAGAGAGGAAAGCAACCTTAAAGTAAATCCACCCTTTCCTGAGAGATTAACCCAACCACTCCAACCTACCCCATAAGAAAATGAACTTCTGGGAGAATTGAAAAATCTATGTGTAAAGATCCCCCTTCTCCAGGCAATCAAAGATGTTCACATTTACAATAAATTGATTAAGGAAAAGTGCTTCAAGCATCCAAGAAGACGAAAAATGAATGCCCCTACCATTAATGTCATTGGGAAGTTGTCTGACTTAATGCTGGGGTAGGTAATATGTCCAAAATATTTGGACCCTGGAAGCCCTATAGTAGATGTGCACATCAATGGCTACCATTGTCCCACACACTCTGATTGACCTTGAGGCTGCCATTAATGTGATGACCAAGGACACCATGCTCAAGCTCAATCTCCAAGGGTCATTGAGGAAGACCACAACAGTTTTAAAACTTGCAGACCGTTCCACAATCACCCCTAAGGGAATTGTGGAGGATGTGATGTTCTCCGTTGACTCCTAGGAATACCCTACAGATTTCCTAGTTCTCCAACCTAAGGCTGAGCTTACTAGTTACCCTCTCATCCTTGGGAGGCCATGGTTGGCCATAATTGATGCTTACATTAGCTGCAGAGCTGGGAATATGACCATTAAGAATGGGCATATGTCCAAACAGTTAGTCATATACCCTCCTGCTCAACCTTTCCTAAAGCATGATTTACCTTTATGGTTAGAGGAGGAGGAAGAAGATGAGGTTTATTCTGACGAACTTTATGCTTTGGAAGCAACCATATGAGGAAGGCAACAAGATGAGGATGACTTAATTGAACACTTGCTCCAAATTCCAACTCCTAGTTCCTCACCATTAGAAGAGGAAGTAAGGGAAACCCAAAGAAATCATCAAGTTGACTTACGCTTGGCCAATTCCAACCCACTCCGTGTCAAAACCATAGAATTTTGCCTAGAGAGAACTTTGAAAATTAACCCATCTCTTTATGCTTTAGAAGAGGAAAATCTATGCAACATGTTGAGAGAACACCTAGAAGCCTTTGTCATGCGGAAAGAGTTATTTTTGCGGACAAACCTAACCTCCCTAGGAGTCTAAGACTCTCTAGTGACAAACAAACCAAAAAAGAGCAATCCTTCTCTAAACACACGTTATTCTATGAGAGATCAAGTGTTTCCCGATCTTACCTTAGGTCCAACGCTTGTTGTAGCAGTCCAGCCTTGCTGATCCAGATGAGCTCCTCCTTCACTTTAAGACCTGCATACACTAACAAAGCAAACGATTACATAACACCTGAATATTCATCATAAAACAAAGCATATTCACCACATAGACCAAGGAGTACATGAAATAATTCATTAACAACAAATCATTGAGAAGAATGGACTTATTTGTATTAAGGAAACAAAAAAGGAACCATTACAACCTGAGCCTTGGTGTTGTGCAAGCTCCTTCCAGGGTCCAACAAGAAATTTCCTCTACTTTGACAAGCTCACCCACTTCCAATATGGCAACAAGAAAGGATGGTAATCTCTCCTCACAAGTTAACAATGGAAGTCCTAATTCCAGCAGCATTTACCCTTTGGAATGTTCAGATTTCAACCTCCCCTCCTGTGGCCCAATGCTTGTATTTATAGTGTTCTAGAGGAAGTTATTTAGTTCCAACATCAATGGGATACTCCCTCTTTTGGATGGGGTAGCTCCTCTCTTGATGGGATAAGTTCCTCTATCATAGGGGATGCATGAACCATCTGGAGGCGCTCAATACACGTCAAACACTCTTCTAGAAGGCTCTAGAAGTGACCACAAGTAACGTTTTTAAGATGAAACTCGCACCTTTTGACCTTTACAGAGGTACGCACCCATCCCTTGACTTACAGAGCGTACAAGTACGCAGGTACAATGAGTTTGGGATGCGTACACGCAGGCAAGGTAGAGAGAACTTGCGTACCCAGAGATAAACATGTTTTTTAGTGACTTTCTCTCTTTTTGAAGTTTGACATGGAGAGTAGAGGTATAAGGCTTGACAAGGAGGATAATATGACTATTGATGGAGCCATATTAACTGCAGATAGTCATGGTGACAAATTTTAGTGTAACAAAGTCGAATTAGGAGGCTGAATGAGCCCATTTAATTACCAATTTCTGGGGCACATCAATATCATGGATGAGTAGGAAGCAAAAATAGTTTGTTATAAGTACTGCCAAGACCAGATACATAACTACGAGTATGACCTCGTATGAAGTTTCCTGGTTGTGGAAATTCTTCAGTGAGTACACATGATGAATACCACTGTGATTCTCTGTGACAACCAAATGTGGGATTCCATTATTGAGGAATCCCATATTCAATGATTGCTCCAACAGATAGACATCAGATATTGCCTTATCTGGGATATGGTAAGTTGATGAGCAAGGAGGCTCCATCACACTACGATGATGTATAGGTCACTACACTTTGTCAGAGCCCTTGGGAAAGATCAAATTTTTTATTTTCTCAAACGACTTGGAGTCATCAAGAGACCCTTGTAAAAGGGTCCTCCCTGTTGCATACATTAGGCTCTAGGAGTTCTGGGGGCTTGTGGTTCTTACTAGAGCAACATATGACCACAGGGTGACTCACCCTCCCTTGGTGGTGTGCACTAGGATAGGATGATTCACTCTCCTATGGGACAGGATGATTCAATCTCCTATGGACATGATGATTCGCTTTCCTATGGACAAGATGATTTTCTCTCTTGTGGGACAAGATGATTAGCTTTCTTGTGGGACAGGATGATTCGCTCTCCTGTGGACAGGATGATTTGCTCTCCTATAAACAAGATGATTCGCTCTCTTGTGGGAAAAGATGATTCGCTCTCTTGTGGGACAGGATGCTTCACTCTCTTGTGTAGCAAGATGATTAATTCTCCTGTGAGGTCTGGATGATGTGTTCTCCATGATGATTGTTTAGAAGGATGATTAGTTCTCCTATGAGGTCTGGATGATGTGTTCTCCATGATGATTGTGTAGCAGGATGATTAGTTCTCCTGTGAGGACAAGATTGATTAAGTTCTCCTATCGAGGCATCCTAACCATGCAGTCTGGGACTCATGGGAAGTACCTCTCATCTGATCAATGAGCAGGGAAATGAGGATAGGGACCATAGTAGTGCTAATAGACGCATTGTTGTATCTACCATACTCCCTATGCTAGGATGACCTTCATTGATCTGGGATCAATGATACTAATCTAGGACCAATGGTAGAAGTTGTACCCACTATGACACTGACATCGGGTCGGTTGAGCACTGGTCTGGGACCAGTGGTACATACTCTGAGACTCACTTCAAGTCAGTAGAGTACTGGTCTAGGACCAGTGGTTGGAGTTGTACGTACTATGACACTGACTTCAGGTCGGTTGAGTACTATTTGGGACCAATGGTACACACTCTAAGACTGACTTCGGGTTAGTGGAGAATGGTATGACACATTCTCGGTCAATTCTTCTTATTCATGGTTCAGCAGAGCTAAGTTGAGCAGAGTTGAGCAGAGCAGAGTAGAGATAGAAGAGTTGAGCAGAGCTGAGCAAAGAAAAGAAAAGCTAAGCTGAGCTGAGAAGAGCCTAGCAGAGCCAACAGAGTTGAGCAGAGTAGAGCAGATTAGAGCCAGTAGAGCTGTGCAAAGTCAACAGAGTTGAGTAGAGCTAAGCAAAGCATAGCAGAGCCAGCAAAGCTGAGCAAAGCAGAGTAGAGGCAGCAGAGCTGAGCAAAGCAGCACAGGGCACTGATGGCAGAGATAGTATAGTCAGACATATGGATCAGCAGATGGAGTTCGCCCTAGTTGAGAGGGAGTGTTAAAATTGGAAACTAGGGCCAAACTCCATGTGGGTCATCTTATTTATGGCAACTAATATTTTTATTGGATCCCTCTCATTGAGAGGTGTAGGATTTATCTAAAGATCATCCGATTCTGATAAGTATTTACGAAGTGATGAATTTATTTATATTATAAGACAAATTGTTAAGTCAGCCAGTAGCTTATCTAGGCTCAAAAGCCCAACAGTCATGTGTATTCAATCTCTATGTTTTAGTATAAATAGAAGAGGACTTCAAGTCATTTCTACACACACTTGGATCTCCTCCTCTCTCTACTTGTCTTTGGGTTTTAGTAGGAGGAGAGATCCTAAGGAAAAGCCAGAAAAACCAGAAAAACCAGAACTACTGAAAGAGCTAGAAAAGCTGAAAAATATAGAACTACCAAAAAAGCCAAAAAAGCCGGAAAAGCCAGAATAGCCGAAAAAGCCAGAAAATATGGAACTTCCAAAAAAGGCAGAACTACTGAAACTGCAGGAAAAGCAGGAAAAGTCGGAACTACTGGAAAAGCTGGAACTTCCAAAAAAGCCAAAAATGTAGGAAAAGTCACAAATACTGGAAAATCCAGAAATGTCGGAAAAGCTGGCACTACCGGAAAAGTCGGAACTATTAGGAACTGCCGAAACAACCGGAGCATCTGCCTTTGAAGGAAGGAAGCATGATGTATGAGATCATGGGTAGCATAATAAGCAGCATGATGATATGAGCATGGGTAGCATAATGGTGCATGATGATATGAGTATGGGCAGCATGATGTATGAGATCATGGGCACCATAATAAGCAACATGATGATATGAGCATGGGTAGCATAATGACACATGATGATATGAGCATGGGCAACATAATGATGAATGAGATAATGAGTATGGGCAACTTGATGATGAATAATACCATGAAAGATGCAACATGATTAGCAACATGAAGATGAGAGCAGACCAGTCATCTAGGTTCAACACGTGATAGTACAGCAAGGTGTCACATGGTAATGTGCAACAACTAGATGAGATACAAAACTATGATAGGTGAACGTGTCCTCTTAGAGAATCAGTTGAAGCAATATGTCTTCAACTGATCTCATGCCGATATCAAAAGTCAAAACGATTGACTTCTATTGTAAATGCACTATCTCTCTCACTTTCTCTACTGAACTTTGAAGAACATAAAAGAAGAATTGATCAAGGGTTTCCCCACATTGGGATTTGTCACTGGCTAGCGCCACATCTTGTGTCCTCTTGTCTTGGCTTGTCTTATGTGTTTTACATTTATGTTCTATCTGTAGTTTTCTTTAATGCTGATGTGATTGCTGATAAAGAAAAGATAACTAAAATTGAAATAAATTGCTCTAGCATAGAACATACCTAAAATTAACAGGATTTCAAAGTTAACCTGTACCTTAAAGGGTGTGGTACTTCTAGAGTGGCTGCTAGAAGGAGATGCATCGCCTTTTGGTAGCCACTGAAGGATTTGGGAAATTTTTTCCATCATCATGTTCCTATGTTGCTCGAGGGCTACTTCGAGCAAGATTTTGAAAGGATATCCTACCCCCTTGTCTTTCTTCTCTTCCGCCATGGTAAGCCATTGAGATTTGCAAGGTTGGTCTTGCAAAGGTTCAACTAGTTTGAGCCTTAACTCATATCCTGACCTCATAGCAGACATGCAAAGAAAAAGAGAGAAAGAGCAGATCGTTCTGATACCACTGATATGAAATTAAACATGAATGCAACAAATTACATATATAACCATAAATATAGAGATGCAACATAAATACCATTTAATTTCATTAATATCAAATGTTGAGATATTCTTACAAACATAATGGAAATAAACTAGCTTGGGCAATGGTTTCTTATCTCTGAGAAGAGATGTGGAGGGTGGCCACCAATATCCACCTGGATCAGTGCTCCCTCCTTAGGAAGCAATGGTCCCCATTTCATGCAGAGCTTCCATGAGGTGAAGAAATTTCTGTTGATCCTGGTCCCTAGTGAACCACTTGCCCTAATGAAGGAGTTTGCCTGCTTTGACAAATCGAAATAGCCTGCTTTGACAACTCAATATATCTAGGTCATATCGATGGAGTGCTTGACAAAGTAGTGGAGAGGTACCCCCGTAGGTGAGGCAAAAATGTCTCTGTACTCATCCACGACCTTGTTCATTTGTTTCTATTGTGTGAAGGATCCCTGCTTGGAAGATGTGGCAACAATATTCTTCTTTCCCTAAGGGAAAATCATAAGGATATTTTTTTCCTAGTTTCTGAAATGATCTTACTTTATTGCTTTGCCAAAATCAAATAGATGGTGGTAGGCGGGGCTACTTTCAGTATCTTGTACAACGTATTTCCCAAAGTAATAATCACAGAGTGAGGTATAAACTCATATACAACATGCCCCTTCCACAAGTATGGTTGTCCTAATAATACATGATAAACTTCAAGAGGAGAAACATGATGCAATACCACATCCGTGAAGAGCTTGATGATTTAGGGAAAGCGAAACTATTGCCTGATGCGAAGATCTTGTCCTTGGTGAAGCTGCCCAATGGTGTATGACTGAAAATTTGTTGTAGGCCTGACTGCTTCATGACATCTCTTGAAATGAGTTTCTTTTAGCTCCCAATGTTGACAATGAACTATAGTGGAGAAACCTTCACCCACATTTGTGAGTGGAAGAGGCGTTCCCCCTCCTCTAGATCTTTAGGCTCATTATTCTAGATCTTAGTGGTGGCCATAGTGGCACTGGGCTTCTTGTCAATGATCTTCTTCGCTTTGTCATTCCCCTTTTAGGGTTCTAACTTAGAGTCATAACATGCGTCTGATTTAGAAGCCTTCAGCTCGGTCACCAGTGACTTCTTGACCCGACACTCACTTATGTTGTGAGTGGAGCTCTGATGGAACTCACACCATTTTCCTGTTTCCTTCTCTATCTTCGTGGTTTTGTTCTTTGCTTGTGGCTTTGACGGGTTGTCCTAGTTCACCCTGCCCTGGCTTTTTCCTTTTCTCTGTGGTTTGGGGGAGCCTTTCCCTTGCTTTAGATTCACAAATCCAAAGTATCACTTCTTCTGTTTAAAAATTTTCTCAAACTTGAATACGTATCGATACGTCATGCCGAGTGAGGAAATGTCTGGTAACTCCATCTCATCCTGGATGTACCTGTGTAGATATCTGTAGTACTTGAGTAAAAAGTGTCGCTCATAATCCTTGATACTCCACTTCGTGTGAAGGGTATGAAAAAATTGGTAAACTTTGACACGTCTTAGTCCCTTCCCTACCGCAACGTGGTCCACTTTATGTATTTATCCTCATAGCTCCTGACAAGGGAGTACTACTCCTTGATGACATCCCAAAATGAATTCCAAGTGGGTATGGTTGAGTATAGTGAGGGTGTTCTTTCATCCTTCTTCTCACAATAGGTTTCCCACTAGTCCTTGATGTGGGGGGTGACTTTGAGAAGTGAAAAAGTAATATTTTCCCAGCTGGAAAAATCATGAATAGAAAAATATCCTTCCAACAGATTTAACCATTTATCTATGGCATCCACATCTATTTGACCTTCAAATATGGGGATGTCCAATTTATCTTGTACCTTAAAGGGTGTGGCATTTCTAGAGTCACTGCTAGAAGTAGATGCATCACCTTTGGGTAGTCGTTGAAGGATCTAGGAATATTTGTCCATTATCGCATTCCTCTATTGCTCAAGGTTTTCTTCGAGCAATATTTTGAAAGGATATGCTTCCCCTTCATCTTTCTTCTCTTCCACCATGGTAGGTTGTCGGGATTTGAGAGGCTGGTGATGAGCTCCAATATTACAACAAGGATGTTGTAACTCCTAGGGCTACCAACTTTACTTCATCAACTCGGGGTTCATACAAACTTGGAGGTTACAATGTTGTATACATAGTAGATGCAATGGTATACTCTTGTCACTTTTCAACTGGGATGATAGACCACTAGGGTTTTTCAAACCAATCTTATATTGACTAGAAGGATTCTGACTACCAAATAGCAAGGGGAAAACTATTCTTAATGGAGAAAGGAAATGTTGCCTACTCTAGGAAATGAAAGTGTTGAATTGGAAAATGTTAAAAAATGACATGAAATCATCTAGCTAAGTATATACACATGTTTCTTGCAAAAAAGACCTAACTCAATGTTACATCTAACATCTAGTTATCTAGACTAAATAAGCATGGAAATTATCCTAAAACTATTGTCACTGTTGCAATGATGTACTAACTAGAAATTGCAAAAAATCCTTTTTGATTTTCAATTTTATGAATGTAAATGCTAATTTAACCAATTTTATCCTTGGAAAGGGATACAAGTATGGGGAAACAAGAATAGAAAGGTGTTGAGGGTATGGAAGCCAAGTGGAGGACTAACCTAAACTCATATGACCATTTCTGCTCAATTCAGGCTTAAAACAGGCTACTACAGGGTTTCCTATAGTAATACAGGATGTCTTAGTTCTACTACAGGATGCCCTGTTTTACTACAGGAAATAGGCCGAAAGCTTATAGGGAGGTGGGAAAGGTAGAATGAAGTGTGGGAAAGGTGTTTAATGGGGGAATAAGGCACAGAGGAGGTGCACACTACTCAAGTCTCAACCCAAGTCTTCAATATGGTTGGAATTTCTCAAGGAAAATGTCCACTTTGCTACAAAATAGAAATTCGGGTTAGGTTTTGGTAGACTTTGGCAGCATAGGTGGAGAATACTTGGATGAGGCTGGTGAGATGAGTTCTCCCTGCAAATCAAAAAATCCTGCAACAACATACATTCTTTTCTTCATTTATGCACAACTTCATTTATATATGGAAAATTGAGTTGAATTTAGGAAAAACAAAGTTATTAATAGCTAATGGCTAGCTCTATGAATGGAAATGCTTCTAAACCATATCAAACTCAAGAAATCAAAATGAAAATTGCAGGTATGTCTAAGGAATTGAGAAACAATGATCTATGCAACAAGAAATCCTAAGTTATGCAATGATCAAACAATAAATATGTTTTTGGGCAGTGAGAATGGAACCCTCAAACCATGATCCCATAAGGGAGATGAGGTAGAGGCCACTAACACAAGTTTTTCTGAAGTATTTACTTTCACTATTGTACCACTAATCTATCTTTCCACAAATGGAAGAAAGCTAAGTAATCATCCAAATACTTGCAGATTAAACAAAACCGAAGTCACTTCAGTAGCTAACTATGAATGTAATATAAGAATACATATACAAAAAGAGGAACCTCTATTTCTAGGGTTGGGCCCTAACCCAAAAGATTCAGCCCTCTGAGTCAACTCAGTGTTGGATCAAGGGAATACTTCTCATTCTCATCAAAATGTCAAAAATACATAAGAGTAATCAGTCACAATGTCTTAGCTCGAAAATACCTCTTGGAAACAACAAAAAAAATCGAATTCTAATGAGGCGCTAAGCCTTCTTATTTGTACAACTAAAACTACCAACAACTTCCTTAAAATTAGGGAGGCTTGGCACTCAAACTTGAGATTAACTATTTTTCAACTATCACTAGCTTCGCTGCCAATGTCCTTGGTGGGCTTGGTTGCTTGTAACTCCGAGTTGATGAGATCTTGTGGAGGAATCTTCGAGTGATTAAGGAGTTAAGGAGGGAGTTCCAATCTCCTAAAATCCCTCTCGCTTGTCTACTTTGAGTTCCAGCACTTAAATTAGCCAAAATTGGTCCAAATTCTGTAATTAATGCACATTAGGCAACATGACATAACATCTCATCTTTACCTTTCTCACTAAGAAAAATATAATAAAATATGTAAAGAAATGTGAGAAATGTTGATTTTAATAAGTTGGAGAGTGGCATTAAGGTCCATATAATTTACCTATTGATGGGCCTCATAGGCTGGTCTTGCAAAGGTTTGACTAGTTTCAGTCCTAATTCCTTATATCCTGACCTCATTGGCGACATGCAAAGAAAAACAAAGAAAGAGAAGATTGCTGTGATACCACTAATCTGAACTTAAACATGAATGCAAAAAATTACAGATATAACCATAAATACAAAGATGCAACAAAAATAACACTTCATTTCATTAATATCAAACATTGAAATATGCTTACAAATAGAATGGAAATAAACTAGCTCGGGTGATGGTAGCTTATTTCTAAGAAGAGATGTGGCTGCTACATACCTCTGAACTATGTTACAATGAGGATAAAGGGCCTATTTATTTTTGAACAATAAGGGAAAACCCTAAATAACCAAAACCATAACCCCAGGAGACGGAACACCAAGAATTTGTGGGCCCCGTTAGGGTTAGTTGGCAGGTAAATTCCCGAGGTCATAACTTCGTCATATTATCTCCATTTGGCGCGTACGATACCTTGTTAGAAATATCTCTCCAAGTACTATAGGATTTGTGGAAGGCACATAGCTATGGAATAATTCTTGCTGTAGACCTCAAAAAAATTCCATTTAGGGGGTCAAAACTTCTTGAGAAGTTCAGGACCCGAAAAACTGCTAAAAATAGTAAATGATGCAAAAAACAAGGAAACAAATGAAATAGAATAGAGGTCTAAATGGAATAGGAGGGTGGCCACCAATATCAACCTGGACTATTCCTCCCTCCTTAGGAAGAAATGGTCCCCATTGCATGCAGATCTTCCATGAGGTGAGGAAATTTATGTTGAACCTCGTCACTGGTGAACCACTTTTCTAGGTGAAGGAGTTGACTTGCTTTGAGAACTAAATATAGTTGGATCCTCTTCTGCCACGTGTTATTGATATTTGTGTCCATGATCTGATTAGTTGTGGCCTTTTTAAGGCAATATGTGTTTATCTTTGTTGGTGTGAGTTGTTCTGCAATTTCGGATGTGTCTAACAATGGTGGAAACTATGGTTGAAGGTGGTCTACATTGAATAATGGATGCAAACAAAGGAATGATGGAATTTTGAGCTCGAATTCATTGTCCCCAATGACCATGGTGATGGTGTATGGCCCATATTGGAGCGAGTGAAGCTTGTGGTGGGGTCCAGTAAGGTGCTCCTTCTACAAATGTAGGAAAACTTTAGCACCCACTTGGAACCTGTGTGACACCCGATGTTGATCATGGAACTACTTGTACTTAGCATTGGCTTTGTCCAATATATCATGGACTTACTAATGGATGTGTTGAATGCACTCAATGAAGTTGTTAGTCCTGTCAGCTTCATACAAGATGTTAATCGAATTTGTTTGAGTAGCTGCAAATGGTATGGCCACATCAATAGGACATAATGGCTAAAATCCCAGTCCTACCTAGAAGGGATTGTGGCCCATTGAGCTATGGAGAGATTTTTTGTAGCTATGTTAGACATAGGGGAGGATTTCATCCTAGGTGTGTGGATTATTTGAGTTGTACATGCACAGAATGTGTACTATCATCCTATTGACGACCTCTATTTGGCCATCATTTTGGGGGTGGAAAGTCATGGACTTAGTAAGCTTGGTATCCAACATTGACCAAAGATTTAACCAAAATGCACTTAGGAATCTTCCATCCCGATATGAGATAATGAAATGTGTGATCCCAAATAGTTTACCCACACTCGCTCAAAGAAGAGCTTAGTAGTGACCTCTATGGTGATACTCTTCTTAAAGTTCACCATTATGTACATCTTAGAGAATCCGTCAACGACCACCAAAAAATAGTCGTTGTTGTGCTTAGTAGAAGGAAGGTCCAACATGTAATCCATGGAGATGGATTCCCAAGGCTGACTATGAGTAGGTAGAGGAGTATATAGGCCATGCTTCATGATGGTTGGTTTGGCAATGGTGTAGGCAATGTAGGATTTAATGTACTTCCCAACATCTTGACAAAGGTTTGGCCAATAAAAATACTTCTGCCGTACTACCACTATTTTCTTTACTCTGAAATGTCCTGTGACCTGAATGTAGTGCACCTCCTAAATAATATTGGCACACTTTCTTGAAGGAACATGGATGTGTCCTAGGTGGCATAACAGTGCATCTTGGAAGTGAAAATTTGGATCTTTCTTACCTTCTAGGAGTGTCTGGTATGTGTTGTCAAATTCCATATCACTCTTGTAAAGATTCGGCCACTGCAAAGTCTCATGCCCACAAGAGTCAACACAATGATTACCGTCATGACTGGTGGTCGGCTGAGGCAGTTTGCAACATTATTGTTGCTACCATTTTGTACTTAATGTTCAAATGAATTTTTTTTAGGTATCTAGACCATTTTTTATGGCAAACATTCTACAACTTCCCTTGTGTCTATATGAACTGCAGGGGTCAGTGGTCTTTGTGGATGATCGTTTCCTTCCTCAAAATTTAATGCTTCCATTAACAATAGGCTTGCATAATGCAATACATTTCTATGTCATAGGTGGGATAATTTCATAATGTTTCTGAAAGTGTCTCACTTTGGTAAGACATTAGATGCCCCTACTGAGTAAGAACTGCACCAATAGCACAGTCAGAGTCATCTGTCTCAATCTCAAATGGTTGTTTCAAGTCTATTAATGTGAGCACTGGTGCAGAGCAAAGGTGATGCTTCAACTCATAAAATGACTTATGTTAGGTTTCGGACCAAAATAACTTTTATTTTTCTCTACCCTTGGTGACTTGACTTAAATGCTAATGATATGAGAGAACCCCAATACAAACCTACGGTAGAAATTGGAAAGACCCAGAAAGCTAAAAAGCTCTGTTAGAGTGGTTAGAGATGACCAATCCTAAATCACTTGTATCTTGGTTGGGTCCACATGCACACACTACTCATCAATGATGTACCCCATATAATGAACTTGCATCATGCCAAAAGTACATTTCTCCAAATTGGCATACAACTTGTGTTGTCGCAGGGTTTGGAGGACCTGTCGAATATGGTGGATGTGATCTTCCCAAATCTAACTGAAGATCAAGATGTCATCTAAATATAACACCACAAATGCATTGGTGAAGGGACGAAAGATGTCATCCATCAATCTCATGAAGGTCATGGGGGCATTCGTTAACCTGAAAGGCATGACCAACCATTCAAAAGGCCCTCCTTGCATTTGAATGTAATCTTCCACACTGTTGGGCATGGAATCCCCCCCAAGGCATCTTTTGGGGCTCAAAGCCCGAGTTTTGACCCAATCTTGTTGTAAAGACTCCGCGAATTGCTGGCGCGGAGCGTGAAATATATGATAGAGTCACAAGATTGTCTGCCCTAGTCTTGTAATGTAATGTCGGCCTACCCATGGTACACGAACGATGGGATTGTATAAATAAAGTGAGGTTCTAAGTGTAAAAGAGAGCAAAATAATAGATGAAAAAGTAGAAGCACATAGAAAGAGTCTAAGTGTGTCTTGGGTCGTAGAGTAGGAGAAGGCTCTGCATATAAGTGCGCAGAGGCCTAGTAATCCGCAGCTGAGTGCACGAACCCCTACAACTGAGTGTGTAGGGCAAAGTCGATTCTGTAATCGAGGAATATAATAATAAAGAGAAGTTTTATCTTAGTTTCGTGTATATGTTCTTATGTTATTACGTGTTTGATATAAATTTCAATTATACTGTTTATTTACTGTGCACACTTGTATGAATGATTTTTATTGCTAAGTATAACTTAATGCATACAAGTAGGCTAAGTTAATCAACTAACTAGGAATACTAGTAAAGTCTTGGGTAATAACAACATTCGCCCCCCGGGTAGGGTTGCGCGAAGGCAGCATCTCAGGCTGCGAGGTAAGGGAAAGTGCGCATAGCAACAGGCGCGCAGGGTCAAACTGCAGACCACTTGAACTCATCAAACATCTCCAAGGTGCGGAAACTTGGTTCTAGCACCCTCCCATACTACTTTTGGTGAGACCTCAGTCTGCGCTCCACGGACTGTTGCCGAAAGGGCCAGCAGTACCGAGATTTGTTTGGCTAAATCACCTATGAACCTGGGTCAGGCACCAACAAGCCAACACACACATCAGAGGGTTTGATAGGCACCTAGTTTTAATAGAATTCAAGTCAATCCTACTAAAATATTTGGCTCCCTTGAGTTGATCTAGGAGGTCATCAATCCGTGGTATTCGGTACCTATTTCGGACAGTGATCTTGTTCAGCACCCAATAGTCAATACAAAGTCTCCAGGTCCCATCCTTCTTTTGTATCAATACAATCAGGCTACCATAGGGTGATGAGCTTGGCTTCATGTGCCCTTTCTATAATAGCTCCCGAATCTACCTCTTGATCTCATCATTCTCTAGAACACATTGTTGATAGAATAGTACATTGGGTAGCGGTGCACCCAACATCAGATCGACAGAGTGCTTGACCTGATAGTGTAGAGGTACCCACAAAGGTAAGGAAAACATGTCCCTGTACTCTTCCACGACCTTGTCCATCTACTTTTTTTGTGCGAAGGAGCCCTGTCTAGAAGCCGTTGCCACAATATTATTCTTTAACTGAGGGAGAATCATAAGGAAAACAAATTCCTAGTATGTGAAATGATCATACTACATTTCTTTGCAGAGATAAAAGAGATGGCGATAGGCGGGGCTACATCCGGTATCCTATACAACTTATTTCCCAAAGTAATAATCAAAGAGCAAGGTCTAGACTCATATACAACATGTCGCTTCCACAAGTATGGTTTTCCTAATAATACATCACAAAATTTAAGAGGAGAAACATCACACATAACCTCATCCATGAAAGGCTTGATGTTGTAGGGAAGGCAACAGTGCTAGTTGATGTAGAGATCTCATCCTTGGTGAAACCACCTGATGGTGGATGAATGCAGATGTGTTGTAGTCCATAGGCCCAACCACTTCAAGATCTCTGAGGAAATGAGGTTCTTTTGTCTCCCATTGTTGATAATGAATTGAAGTGAAGAAACCTTCACCCACATCTATGAGTGGAAGTGGCTTCCCCCCTCCTCTGGATATTTATTCTCATTCTTCAATATCTTGTTGGTGGCCATAGTAGCAGTGGTATCTGCATCAATGGCATGATTCCCTTTGTAATTCTCCTTGCCAGGTTCTCACTCAGAGTCTGAACATGCATCTGATTCATAAGCCTTCATCTTGGCCACAAGTGACTGCTTGGCCTAACACTCACTTGTTTTATGAGTGGAGCTCTTATGGAACTCATACCATTTTCCCATGTCATTATTTATCTTCATGGTGTTGTTATTTTCTTGCAGCTTCAGACGGTTTTCCTAGGTCACCCTACCTTGGATTTGTCCTTTACTCTACATTTTGGGGTCGTCTTTCCCTTTCTTCAGATTCATAGATCCAAAGTCTCACTTCTTCTGTTTAAACTTCTACTCAATCTTGACAACGTATCAGTATTCCATGACGAGTGAGGATATGTCCAAGAACTCCACCTCATCTTGAATGTACCTTTGTATACAACCGTGGTACTTGAGTAATAAATGTCACTTACAATCCTTGATACCCAACTTCGTGCGAAGGGCATGAAAAACATTGGTAAACATTGGCACGTCTTGGTGCCTTCCCTATCGCGGTGTGGTCCACTTTATGTATTTAACTTCATAGCTCCCTACAAGGTAGTACTACTCCTTGAAGGTTTCTTATAACGAATTCCAAGTGGGTGCAACTAAAAATAGTGAGGGTGTACTTTCATCCTTCTTCTCACAGTAGGTTTCCCGCCATTCCTTGATGTGGGTGCCGACTTTGAGAAGTGAAAAAGTAATCTTTTCCTAGCTGGAAAAATCATGAACAAAAAAAATCCTTCTAGCAGATTTAACCATTTATCTACGACAACTGCATTTATTTGACATTCAAATATGGGGATGCTAAATTTAACTTGTACCTTAAAGGGTGTGGCACTTCCAGAGTGGCTGCAGGAAGGAGATGCATTTCCTTTGGGCGACCGCTGAAGGATCTAGGAAAAGTTGTCCATCATCGTGTTCCTCTATTGCTTGAGGGGTTCTTTGAGCAATATTTTGAAAGGATATCCTACCCCCTCATCTTTCTTATCTTCCACCATGGGAGGCCATCAATATTTTCTAGGTTGGTCTTGCAAAGGTTCGACCAGTTCGAGCCTTAACTCCTTATATCCGAACCTCATTGGGGACATCCAAAGAAAAACAAAGAAAGAGCAAACTGCTCTAATACAACTAATATGAACTTAAACATGAATGCAACAAATTATAGATATAACCATAAATACAAAGATGCAACATAAATAACACTTCATTTCATTAATATCAAATACTGAAATATTCTAACAAACATAATGGAATAAACTAGTTTGGGTGATGGTAGGCTATCTCTAAGAAGATATGTGGTGCCTACATGCCTCTGAACTATGTTACAATGAGGCTCAAGGGCCTATTTATTATTCAACAACAAGGGAAAACCACAAACAACCAAAACCAAAACCCTAGAGATGGAATGCCAAGCATTTGTGGGCCCCATTAGGGTTACTTGGAAACCAACTTCCTAGGGTCGTAACTTGGTCATATTATCTCTATTTGGCACGAATGATACTTTGATTGAAAGATCTCTCTGAGTACTATATTATTTGTGACAAGACATTGGGCCTGCTACGGACCTAAAAAAAGCATCGTTTAGGGGGTCAAAACTGCTCTAGAAGTTCACGACTCGAAAAATTGCTAAAAATAGTAAATGCTACAATAAACAAGCAAATAGATGAAATCGACTAGAGTTCTAGGTGGAATAGGTGGGTGGCCACTAATATCCACCTGGATCATTCATCCCTCCTTAGGAAGCAATGGTATGAATTGCATGTAGAGCCTCCATAAGGTGACAAAAGTTCTGTTGAACCTGGTCCCTGGTGAACCACTTGCACTGGAGAAGGAGTTGGCCTGCTTTGATAACTCGATATAGTTGGATCCTCTGTTAGTGAGTGTCCTTTATATTTGTGTCCACGACCTTATCATTTGTGGCATGTTCCATGTAGTCTTGGTTTAACTCTATTGGTGTGAGTTGTTCTGCAATGTTGGATATGTCCAACAATGGTGGAAAGTATAGTTTAAGTTGGTCTACATTGAACACTAGGTGTAAACCAAGGAATGGCGGAATGTTGAGCTCGAAGGAATTATCCCCTATAGCCTTGGTGATGGTGTATGGCCCATATTGAAGTGGGTGAAGCTTGCAGTAGGGTCCAACGAAGCACTCCTTCTACAAATGTAAGCAAACTTTGGCGCCCACCCGGAACTTGTGTGACACTTGATGTTGTTCATGATGATGCTTGTAGGTAGTATTGACTCTATCCAATATATCATGGACCTGTTGGAGGATGTGCTCAATGCACTCAATGAAGTTGTTAGCCTTGTCATCTTAGGACTGCATGTGAAACAAATCTACCTAAGTAGCTGCAAATGGTATGGACACATCAATGGGACACAATGGTTGAAACCCCAACTCTACCTAAAAGGGTTTGTGGCATGTTATGCTATGGAGAGATTTGTTGTAGTTGTGTTGGACATAGGGGAGGCTTTCATCTCAGGTGCGTGAATTCTTTGAGTTGTACATGCATAAAATGTGTACGATCATCCTATTGACGACCTCTGTTTGGCCATCAATTTTGGGGTGAAAAGTCATGGACTTAGTAAGTTTGGTATCTAGCATTGAATAAAGAGTTGACCAAAAAGAATTTAGGAATATGTTGTTCTGATTTGAGACAATGGACTTTGGGATCCCAAAGTGTACCCACACTCACTCAAAGAAGATCTTAGTGGTGGCCTTTGTTGTGATACTCTTCTTGCAAGCCGCCATTATGGCCATCGTAGAGAATTTGTTAATGACCATGAAAATGCAGCCATTGTCGTGTTGAGTAGAAGGAAGACCTGACATGTAATCCATGGAGATGGATTCCAAAGGTCAACTAGGATTAGGCATAGGAGTATATAGGAATTTCTTCTTGATGGTTGGTTTGGCAATGGCGTAAGAAATTCAAGAACTAATGTACTTCGTAACATCCTAGTGCGCCTTCCAAATCCTCTTGCCTCGCTCGCTTGAAGGAACAAAGATGTGTCCTAGGTGGGATAAGATTGCATCCTAGAGGTGCAATTTTGGAACTTTCTTACCTTCTAGGACTGTCTGGTATGTGCTGCTGAATTCTGGATCGCTCTTGTAAAGATGTGGCCACCTTGAAGTCTCGTGGCCACAGGAGTCAAGCACAAGGATCAACGCCATGACTGGTGGTCGGCTGAGGTAGTCTGCAATATTATTGGTGCTTCCCATATTATACTTAATGTTCAAATGGAACCATTACAGGTATGTGGACCAATTTTTATAGCGATCATTCTGTAACTTCCCTTGTATCTATATGAATTGTAGAGGTTGGTGGTCTGTGTGGATGACCATTTCCTTCCCCATAATGTAATTCTTTCATTGATAGAATTCCTGCACAATGGAATACATTTTTTTCATAAGTGGGATACTTTTAGGTTGTGCCTTAAAGTATCTCATTGTGGTAAGCCACTAGATGCCCCTACTAAGTAAGAACTGCACCAATAGCATAGTCGAAGGCACTTTTCTCAATATCAAATGGTTGTTGCAAGTCTACTAATGTGAGCATTAGTGCAGAGTAGGGGTGATGCCTCAACTCGACAAATGCCTTATGTTGGGTTTTAGGCCAAAAGAACTTTGGTTTTTCTCCACCCTTGGTGACTTGACTTAAAGACGAAGTGATATGAGAGAACCCCACCATGAACCTACAGTAGAAATTGGCAAGACCCAGAAAGTTGTGGAGCTCTGTTAGAGTGGTTGGGTATGGCCAATCCCAAATGACTTGTATCTTGGATGTGTCCACATTCAAACCCTTGTCATTAATGATGTACCCCAGGTATTGAACCTAGTTCATGCCAAAAGTACTTTTCTCAAAATTGTTACACAACTTGTGTTGTTGGAGGGTTTGGAGGACTTGTTGATTATGGTGGACATGCTCTTCCCAACTCTGGCTAAATATCAAGATGTCATCTAAATACTGTCGAAATGTGGCAACAAGAATATTCCAATTTTAATTTGTCCTTGAATTAAAATTCGAATTTAGCCTCACCAGATGCTTGAAAAATAATTAATTAATTCATCCTGAGTAAATTATTTGGAGAAATTCAAGTTAGAAGTCTTTCTGAAGTCATGCAACAATTATCCCTTAAATTAAGGAGATTATCCCTTAATTAAGGAGATAAGGTTGAGTTATATTTGAGTTGTAATTATTTAGCTCACTTTATTGAGTTAAGTCCAGTTAAATTAGTTCCAAATTGTTTGAGGAACTAATTGTGAGTGATCAGTCAGTTGATGCATGCATGCACTCAACTAGTGTACTCTAGATAACTGAAGATTCTCTCATCAATAACTCATGCATGTCTATTCTGAGAAAGACCTAGTTGAGATTAAAGATAGGGACAGTGTACTATCAGTTGCATGTGTTCTCTTATAAAGAAAGCTCATGCATGCAGTCAAGGAATCATTCATTGAGGATTGCGTAGTTTTACAGGTTGTGAGATCAATGTTCCACTTAGTAACAGTAGGATCACCCAGGAGAAACTCTGCAAGGAAATAGGAGCTTGGAGGGCAGGGAAGAAGGCTTATGAGAAGTCTATTTTGCCTATGAGCATATGTGAGGATTGTACTAGAGCTGGCTAGTTGTGAGAGCTAAGGATTTATGTACTTCTGAGATATTTCCAACTTGTATGATAATACAGATAGTGGGGTTTTTAGCCAAGGCTTTCCCCTGAGTATTCTTCTATGTTTCATGTGCATTGATTCTTCTTCTGGTTATATATTTTTAGCTTGATCTTGCTCAAATCTTTTAGGCTTCTGCAAAATTGATAGTAGAAGTAGATTAAAGTATTTTTCTTTAGTTATATTGCATTATTAGGTTAATCTACAGTCAAAATTTCTACAAATACACCACCACAAATGCATTAGTGAAGGGGTGTAGGATGGCATCCATCAATCTCATGAAATTTGCAGGGTCATTCGTCAACCCGAAAGGCATGACCAATCATTCAAAAAGGTCCTCCCTAGATTTGAATGTAGTCTTCCACACATCAGTGGGTTCGATAGGCACCTGGTGATAACTAGACTTCAAGTCAATCTTGCTGAAATATTTTCCCCCCTTGAGCTGGTCTAGAAGGTCATCAATCTTACAGACAGTGATCTTGTTCAGCATTCGATACTCAACACAAAGTCTCTAGGTCTCATCCTTCTTCTGTAACAATACAACGAGCTCCCACAGAGTGATGAGCTTGGCCTGATGTGGCGTTTCTACAAGATCTCTTGAATCTGCCTCTTGAACTCATAGTTCTCCATAATAGAACGTCAATAGATTAGTAGTGGGGCACCTAGTGTCAAATCGATCAAGTGCTTGGTGTGATAGTTGAGAGGTACCCCGTATGTGATGAGCCTCATAAATGGGTAATTATATGGGCTCATTTTACCTCCTAACCTAGTCAGATCAACCATTCTCTTAGCTTATTGTATGATTTTCTGATTATATTTATGCTTATAGGGTGATTTGAGTTAGTTATTATGACATGTGGTATAATATGTATTTAATATAGATTATTGATGGATTTTGAGGTCAAAGTCAATGATCCAGTGGTCAAATTGCAACAATAACTTGAAGTAGACAGAGGGGAGGACTTATAGGAGGGAATCCCCCTCATTTATTACTCCTCACTTCAAATTACCCTTCATTCAGCTTGGAGTACTAGCAGTCGAATCATGCACTAGAAGGCAACCGAGCAAGTGGAAGATGATTGATAGTTATCTCGAGTTTTGGGAGACAGGCCTCGCTAATTTTAAGGAAGATGTTGGTAACTTCAGATGTATAAGTAGAGAGGCCTAGGGCCTCATTAGGTTCATACTTTTTTCTTGTGTAAACTCTGCTCAAATTTCAAGTTTACTATTTTGTGATAGTTTTATGTAATCTTGCTATTTTTTTGATAATGAAGATGGAATCCTTTTTGAGCTAGCATTGAGTTACCTCAGAGGACTAAAGATCTTGGGTTAGGGCCCAATCCAAGCAACCAAGCTTCTATTTACTTGTATTGTATGCTTTACTTCAGTTTGTAGATTAATTTGTCATTAGATGTATTTTTATTATGGTTAAGAATAGGTTTATTTTGATGATTTAGTAGCTTTCTTCCATTTATGCTTTATGTAGCAGGTTAAGCAGTGATTAGAAAAGATTAAAAAGGCTAGAAACAATGCCTTGGCCTCTCTTCCTCCCTTTGGGACCATGATTTGAGGCAAAAACTCTCTTGCTGCCCCAAAAACACAGATTTTCCTGATTCCTAGGACTTCTAGTGTTTGCAATAGTCCAATTTTCCTTTGCTTTAGATATTATTTATCATGTTCACTTCCTAATTTGCAATAGTCCTTTTCCATGCTTTCCTTTCTTACAACATTTCCTTCTACACATCCTTGTTTAGGCCATTTCAATGCAAAAATCCTTTTTTCCTAGGATGCACTCATTTCATTTGTTTGCTTGATTTTCTTGGTTGATTGTGAGTTTCTATGCAGTAGATATTTTCCAAAAGTAAGCCAGCTTACTAGCAATCACACCCTCCATCTGATCCATGCCCTATCAGTCTCCCAAACGTCACCTCAATTCTGCCCTAGCTTCCTTCATTTTTCATAGAACTTCTTCCTCTCTCCTTGAGCAAACCCAATCATATTTCTCTCTCCTGGTGATTCATGGTAGACCTTAGGTGCCCTAACACCTCATTCCAACCTTCATCCACCTTTTCCAACCACTCTCACACCCTCGAAACAATGAAAATTTCTCTCGGCCTCCTCCTATAGGCCTCCTGTAGTTTCCCTGTTTTCCTCCTGTAGTTTTCCTGTGTCCTCTTATAGTTTTTCTTGTAGGATTTCTTTTGAAGGCTAGGTGTGGGAAAATCCTCCAGAAGGCCATCTGAGACCTCCTAGGACCCATCCATATCATCCTAAATCCTTAAAAGCTTCAAAACCACCCTATAACACCACATGTTCACTACCACACTCACACACAATAAATTAGATGCATGTTAAATTCACATAAAAACACATAAAAATCCAAAAATATGTTTTTTGCTTATTTACTTATAGAAATATCATGGGTAGATGTTTTTTACTTCCTTGAGTAGGTAATGGCATTTCTTTCATGGTTTTCATAGTGTTTTTGGCAAAAGTAGAATTAGCTTGTGAATTAGGGTTTACTAGGTTTTTCTTGACATTCCAATCTTTCTCCTTTCTACAGTTAGAGTAGCATCTGTAGAGTAATATTTATTTCCTTTCATCACACATAGAGCTTCTTCTAAAATCCATAGAAGTTGGCTTGAGCTCCTAGTGGTCTCGCGCCGGCTAACCCAGTGACAACCTGTAGTGGGAACTAGTACTTGTGCATATAGCACCGACGCTTCCAAGTTTGTTACAAACTACCAGGTTGATAAAACTAAATTTGGAAGCCTAGGAGTTGCAGCATTCTCTTAGGTTGCCAACTTTACTTTTATCAACCTGGTAGTTCGTAACAAACTTGGAAGCATCGGTGCTATATGCACAAGTACTATTTCTCACTGCAGGTTGTCACTGGGTCAGCCGACGCGAGACCACTAGGAGCTCAAGCCAACTTCTATGGATTTCATAAGAAGCTCTATGTGTGATGAAAGGAAAGAAATATTACTCTATAGATGCTACTCTAATTATAGAGAGGAGAAAGACTGGAATGTCAAGCAAAACCTACTAAACCCTAATTCACAAGCTAATTCTACTTTTGCCAAAAACAATATGAAAACCATGAAACAAATGCCATTAACTACTCAAGGAAGTAAAAAAAATCTAACCATGCTACTTCTGGAAGTAAATAAGCAAGAAACATATTGTTGGATTTTTATGTGTTTTTATGTGAATTTAACATGCATCTAATTTATTGTGTGTGAGTGTGACAGTGAACAGGTGGCATTAAAGGACGATTTTGGAGCTTCGAAGGATGTAGGATGATGTGGATGGGTCCTAGGCGGTCTCAAGTGGCCTTGTGGAGGATTTTCCCACACTCAGCCTTCAAAAGAAAGCCTACAGGAAAAACTATAGGAGGTGTTGCGGAGGTAAATCCCCTCTGCGGACAGAGGTGGATCCCACTAGCCCCACGGGGGTCTAGCAACAATCAATCACGCTGCATGCAAGTTCCTAGCTATACAATTTAGAAGTCGATCAGGGAGACCAACTTGGGATCCAACGCTGTTTTCTGTGGGAGAAGTGTCGCTCCTGTCCTCTAGCTCTGGCCGGTCGCTATCCACGCATGGACACCTGCACAAATGAAGAACAACCCACAAACAAGCATAAAATCCAAAATCGTACAACTATATAACAGTCAAGCAAGATATAATTCACATATTACCAGTAGAACACATGAATGGAACCATAATAACAGTCGCTTATCATTAAGTAGAAAAGAGAGAAGAAATTACAACCACTTAAGGCTTGACGCTGCAAATCTCCTCTAGCTGGGTCGGCAGTCAGTCTGACATGTCTTGCCAAGTCACTTTCTCTCTCCACAATCCGGCAGCATAACCTCTCTTTCAGCTCTTAGCTCAATACTACCTCTCTCACTAGCTTGTTCACTCTTTGCGCTTTTAACATTTGCCTCCAAAAACTAGCCTGTTCATTATGGGGAGACAGGCTTTTATAGATGGGGGGAGAGGAGATATGCATTGTATGTGGACACATTCTGAGTTTTGGTAATGTCCCATAATAGCCATTGAGTTGAGTTGCCTTAGATAGAAAAGCCGACGGTCGACTGCTTTTGTGGGATTTTTCCTTCAGGGAACTGGATGAGTCACGGAGGAAAAAGCATCCTAGCATGCGCTGGCCAAAAATCATGCCCAAATTGTGTGGCACGGGCCGTGCTCTGGGACAGAGCGTCTATGGGCGCGCCCTCTTTGTAGGGACTGAGCCATTGGCGCGGGCTAAAACACTGTGGACCCGCGCTAATGGGAAAAAGGCATTTTCCAAGGTTAATCTTCAGAGGGTGTCTTCAGGGTTATTGAACTTCATACTCAGGAGACCTCAATGCAAGTGTTTTCAAGTTATGTCACTGGTCACAGGTCCGTAAATGTGTCCTCCAATGTGCGACAGCGGGGGGTGCAACAAGGACGGTGACCAACGGTGACAAATTACTGCGTAACAGGGGGGTTGTTGAACAGTACAACACATTGCCATAAAGTATATTGAGACAAACTGACAAATTGTCCAAATGTGATAATGATTTATAGCATTAATAGCATGGATTGCATTGAATGTTCAATCAACAAATATGATTTTAGAAATTTTTTAGACTTCATATATTATCTAGTCTACATTGTCTTTGTGACTATCTTCTCTCCACGTTATTTGTTTCACAATACTCTAAAAATAAGTACCTAACATTGTGACAAAAGAGTAGATGAAATGGCCATAAGGAACCTTAAAGATTGAATTTTTTCAATTGAAAAAAAAATAAAACTAAAGACATTTATGCAATTTAAAATAATAGCAACAAAAGCATTATTATCATTTTAACAAATTTCAAAACGCAATATTTAATTTGCAAAATTCCGTAAAAGTTTTTTGACAATTACTGTAAAGTCTTTTCAAAATATATAAATCAAATAGAATCCAATTATTAGCTTCAAAAATAAATTACAATATAGCTTTCTATAATAAACAACTCTAATTTAAGATAACAAGCTTAAAACTACTTTAAAAAATTATCATATTCATAAGCTTATTGAAATAATAAACATATTCAAATGCTTATTACTATAAAGTTATCAATTGCACCATGTCTAAGTTACTAACCTATTGTTTCATTATAAAGACATTATACTATGAAATAAAATGTAAAGTATTTAAGTTCCTAGCATAATGTAATATTTGTTTTTTGAGACTTGGTGGAAATGGATATAGGTCCAATTTTTTTATCATACCCATGGTTAACACATGAACATCGTACTTTTTTGACATATCCACATCATAACAGTTGGAGAAAGTCTCATAGCTAGTGTGTGCATATGTAGGAACAAAACCCATACATAATTCGTAGACAAAAAACAATAAATAGAGTTAATGGAAAAAGTAAAAAATAGAAAAACTAATAATTGATATTTCTATGTAGCAAGAACCACCAGAGAAAAATTGTAAGCATTTTGATCAATAAAACGCACCACGCATTATCATTTTTTTGACAAATACCTATGCAACATTTTTTGCCATAAAAATTCTAGCTTTTTTGTTATATATATATGATTTTAGAATTCTTTTATCTAAATTGTCTCTCTATGATTTATGACACAATAAAATTAATTAAATTACTCCTATATGCTTTCTGTTCATGCATAGACTATACATAGTTCAAATGTATTCATGGTCACATACTGATCATTAAGAGATTGACATACTTAGAATGAGACTATATGATAATTGGCAACAATGTATGCAAGGCACAACAATATTTATAGCACTGTAGCCATGAATTTATGCAATCTACACAACACTTGTGTACAAAGACAATTTAACATTGCATTCAATGCTACTAGATCAAATGTGTGTGTGTGTGTGTGTGTGTGTGTGTTAATCTATTTTCTACAAATAACAATGACCAAAAATGGGTAATGTGATTTTGTATCATATTGTTTACTAGCCATTGAAAGCATTACCTACTATGTCATAAGCAAAAAACAACATTCTAGTGACACCGGACTAAAGAAAGCACAAATAAAAAATCATTGCCCAATTGTAATCATAGTACTATAACTACATTAAATTGCAAACCAAGGTGGGTAGTCTAACTTTATATCATATTGTTTGAAAGAATTATCTACTATGCTATAATTAACAAATAACATTCTAGCCACACATTACTACAGAAATTGCAAATAAAAACCATCACTCAATATTAATCATAGTTCTATAGCTACATTAAATTGCATATGTACTTTAGTAAATATGTTAAATTGAGCAAAACATATTGCACCAAAATTGTCTAGAAATGTAGTAATTTAACCTTCCATAGTCATTCATCTTGGAATAAAGATTCCAAGTAGACATACACAACAAAAATAACTATGAGATTTAGGTGTGCATTTAATATCTGTTGATTTTAACATTATAATTTGTGAAAATTATTTCTCACTTGAGACATAGTGAATCAACAAATTTATCATTTAAATCACACAAAAAAATTGTTGCATATTGGCCTTTGACAATCATTCATTGTTCTATGGATTTGAACAAAGATATTGCATGGAACAACACTAACATTTGCACCAATTAAAACTGCAACTAATCCACCTACCACGAAAATTGCATTCAAACCGCTCAGTGTTTTTCCTCTTCTCTGTTTTATTTGCAGAATGAAATTTCTAATTATCAGTCTCTTCCTATTTTATAAGTTGTTGCAACGACTTTGAAAATTCCACAACTACACATTCCATGACTCAAAATCATTCACAATTGCATAGCATTGTTCTATAACATATTCCACCCAAACTAGCAGACATCGCCTGAATCCAGTATATCATCAAATCAAATAATGATTTAACAATATAAATAATACTACTCTTTAAAGAGTAAATTTCTCTCTCTGCGAAGAGACAAAATGCAATTTTGATGTATATACTCTCTATGAAGAGATAGGCACCAGGTTATAAGTAATTGATACTTAGAGCTCCCTGCGTGGAGTACATATCACTGAACCATTTTTGTTCTTTTGTATCTGACAGGCAACATGCCTCAACATGCATATGCTTAGGCATCTACAAAATATAATTTCTTATACATTAAGTGAAATTACGACTTTTTTCCAAGGGAAAAAAATACTACTCTTTAAAGGCTTTTTAGTATCAACTACAATAAATAATACCAGGAAAAAGTGTTATAAAAACTAATTTCGTTAGCCAAATATGTCCAGCTGTAAACATATTAGACATTGTACTTCAAATCATACCAAATATCAATTGACCAAAAAATTCAAATCTAAGTATTTAAAATTATTTGAAAACCCTTATAATTGTCTTTAAGTGTTTAAACATTAAATATTATTAAACACCACAATTGCAAATAACAAATATTGTAAGGTTCTTTTGATCTATATGTGTAAACTTGAATATTTTTAACAATTTGCAAGTTAAATTTATATGTGTTTTAGGTGGAAGATCAATTTACTAAACACATAAACAAGTAAATTTTAACCAAGTTTTACAGCCAAACACAGACAAATAAGCATATGTGAAACACATAACTCAAAGCATGATAAAGGAGTTCACCCCTCTCCTGCACTACATCACCTAGTCCAACTTCCAATGTAGGGCCTCTTTCATTAAAAAGGCTCAAAAATGTGTTTACATGATTTTAAAAACTCAAACAATAGAATTGATGTCTCCAATGGATCCATCACTATCAAAAACCCCCATTTTGGTTCTTTATGCACGTCATTTGGCCAAAATTTGAGTAAAATATGTTTGTTTCATGTTTTTCCTAAAATATCTTGTTAACCATCCTCCAATTCGGCCTAAACCTAGCTTGAGCGCCCCAAACGCAGAACTCAAGCGAAAACCTAGCCTACATTCCCACTCGGTAGGTGAATTTGTAGGACAATTAAATCCTCCATTAAGCCCCACGCCCTGATTTTTCTAGTAACATGGCGGCCATAAGACCGCAAAGGGGGCTGAAGATTCCAGGCTCTGTCTAGCCCCCAGCTCTGGCATGCACCCTTGGTTTTATGGTGCATTGGTGACCATGGGCTGACCCCTCTCCATTCCTTCACCCACAGTCACATGAGGCACCATGTGCCTCGGGGTTGGCCCCCTATGGCTTGGCCCTTCTTCCTGTTATCCTCTAGTCTTAGGTCCTTCGCATTTGAGTTATGTGGCTATTTCCATGGCCTGTGGGATGAGCTAGGCCCTAGCCCTTGTCCCTCCACCTGCAATCTCATGGTGTTAGGGTGGTCAGGAGCTAAGCATTAGCCCATCCCCCTTCTCCCAATGGCACATCATGAAACTTCAAATATAACCTCCCCGTTATATAAGTCAAGAACTAAAATAACGAAGTTGGTGGAGGTGTTTGTTGGCTTGCATGAGGTCTCGCGTTCAAACCCCGTGGGATGCCTAGCCTCCATAACAAAATTTTGGTTGGCCATGAAGATGCCATGTGGAAGTGACTGGTTGGTCCACGTGGCACTCCCTCATTAGGCCACCACACCAAACCATCAACTAATAGAAAACCACCATGTCACAACCAATACAAATTCACCAAATGGAACCAACCACATTGTGCCAAGTGTCGACCATTCATTGTCCAATGGAGGACCAATCAACCTGCCAAGTCATGGCCAATTCAGCATACAGATTGCTGACAGGGCATCCCTGCAACTCAAATTTCAATTTTTTTAGTTATTTCCAAAAATGAACATAACGTGATTCCAGGAACATCCGATGTCAGATTTGAGTGAAACAAGTTGCATTGGATTCAAGACGATGAGATCTACACTTTGGCGCTAGTTTCGAGTTGGTCTGAGCACGTTGAATTTTGAGCACTTTCTTGATCCACTATATCATTCCTCCCCCACTAGAAGCTTTTGGACCTCCAAAAGATTTTCATTAGTCAAGAAATAGATGAGGGTACACTTAATTCACCCTTACAATCTCAATCCACTTAAATTTTCTTGAATTTGTCATTTTGAGATTTTCATGAAAATACATCATTTTCCCTAATTTTGGAGTCCTTGTCTTGCTGTCATAAATGACATCTTGCTGTAATTTCCCAGTATATGAAGAACATCAAATTTCCTTTGAAGGAATAAACACATTCCCTCCTCTGTCTCCAATCAAAGGAAATTTAAACAATCTCAAATTCTTCTCACCTTGAACACTGTTGTCATGACAATGCTTACCATGTCTAGCCTTGTACTTGGCTCGACTCTTGACCAAATGTGATCGTCATCGCCATGCACCATCCCTTTTCAAAGCCAACACATTATGAAACATACAAGAAGATTTTTTGGAACCAATGTCCTCTTTGTCAATTTGATTTTGTATTTTCTCTTTGACCTCTACGCTCTCTAACATTGGCATCTTCTTCACACTAATGTTGTTGCAAATTTACTTCATTTTGTTTACCTCTTTTAGGAGGCAACATGTTAGACTCCTGAAACATCTCATCACATGGATTAGAAACATCAATGAAATCAGATTTCAATATTGATTCATATCCTTGAAAGGCTTTAGATTCCTCAACACCTTCATGTTTGATCATTAACAATGCAAATTTTTTATTAGCATTAACAATCCTCTTCATTTGTCCCACATTTACAAGAGATGCATTCAACTTCTTTTTGTGTGCTCTAACGATGTACTCGATCCCATTCTTGAACAAATGATAATTTTTCTCATGACGATGACAAATATCTCTCCTATCATATAGATATGGGCTTCCAAAAAAAATACTGCATATATCAATAGGAATTACATCAAGCTCTACCTCATCTAAAAAGTTTACAGTGATTGCAAATTTCAGTTTACATCTTTTTTTCACATGCAATTTTGCATTGTCACATATCCAACCTAGAGGATAAGGTTTAAGATGAGGAATGGTTTCTAAATTCAACTTCTTGACAATGTCTTCTGAGATAAAATTTTCTTATGAACCACTATCAAACAATGTATCTATCTTGGTATGTTTTGAAATAACTCTAATATGGAAAATCTCTATTCTTGTTTTTCCATCTTGAGTTTCATTGAGACAATTTGAAGAACTAGTACTTGCAATGTCCTTACCTTTCAAACCCATGGTTGTGATCTTTGTTTCATCTCCAGAATTTGAACCTAAATCTTATTGTGTAGTTATAGTTGTCTTCTCTTTCTCCTTGTTCTTAAACTTTTTGGGTCTCATTTCTGGATGAGGTTTCCAACAATGATCTTCATCATGGCTCTCTTTGGAACAATGTTTACATGTGTTTTTTCTTTCTCCATCTTTATGGTAGCATTCTTCTTCCCTTTTCCTTTGAACTTACCCTTTCCTTTTTCTCCAGACTCAAAGGAACTCTCACTAGTTTCTTCAGGAACATTTTCCCCTCTTGCCTCTAAATGAGTTGCCTGAACACAAATTTCATCTAGTTTTGTAGGGTTAAACATGAGAATGGTATGTCTCAAATAACTATGCAATCCTCCAATGTATTTGAGCAAAGTATATTGTGAGGACAAAAAAAATCTCACCTCAATGAGACAGAAACAAAAAATCTCACCTCAATGAGTGCCACAACACCAAGAAAAAAATAAAACAATTACTTTGAACACTGGAAACAGCTAAATCGCTTCTCAATAATCCATTAACAATAATAACAAATTCTCCACCAACACTCTTAAAATGAAATTAACACCACTAGATCTCAAAGCAGCCGAAGTTAACTCCCAGTTGTATGAAGGATTTCCCTTTCATGTACTTACATTGTACAATCAGATCAACCAACTCTACTATGCATGGCAAGATGACATCGAACCTCGAAATCCGAAGCCAGGAATGCGGCGGCAAGCTAACGTTACGCAAATTTCAACCAGAATCCTAATGCTAACTATATAAATTTGAAAAATTGCATCAATACAAACAAACAAATAGCTTAACACCGATCATAGATTTCATTGTGTAAGCGGTGACATAAAAAAATGTGTCATGCGTCTTTACAAATATTGACGACTCATAATATAACATTCTAATAAATTTAAATATCACACACATAATATTTAAATCACCATTTATAAATTAAGTCCCATGCCCCTTCTATAAAACCTTTACAATATTTGTCAAAATATGTCTCGGGAATTTTTTGTTAATTGGAAATAAAAATATTTAAAATAATGCTTGACACAGGGTGGAGGGCCACGCAGGCCTCAGCCAAAACAACTAATGATTTTGTGGACCCCGAATTTTTGGATTTGAAAATGATAGGAGCTTGGGCATCCCACATTTAATTTTTGTTGTGCAACAAAAACAAATTGGATGCAACAAAATAACAAATGGTTCAATAAATGGGGTATTTGCTTGAACACATGTCCCAAAAACAATAAGAAAAAAACTTTTGTTATGTATAAGTTCCACGAGCTTACTTGGGATAAAAAGTTAGGAAGAAAGAAAAAAATACTATATTGAAGTGTTTAATCCCACTCATAGTCATCAACCAAAAGCATACATAGATGCCAACATTTATTGGAGAGCCAAAATTCTTATTGCTCAGTCAAAGACTAATTATCATCAACTTCGTTGTGAAACAAGGCATTGGAAAATGCCAAAAAAAGTGTGAGAGGAAAGAGTATGCATTTTTTGCTCTTTTGAAAAAGTGGAAACTTAAAAGCATTTCATTTTAGAATGTGAGGCCTTCAAAGACAACAGAGAAGGTTATGCAAATATGGCGACAGCTAGCTCTTGGAATAATCTATTTAGCGAGGAGTTTGTAGAGAAGTTGGGAGCATTTATTGTGAGGCTTCACACCAAAAATATTTAATACATCAAGCAGAGGAAGAAGAAATTTTTCCATAAGCTATCTTTAGCCTCGTGACGCTAAAATACTTTTCTTTCTTTTCTTTCTTTCTTTCTCTTGCATTGATGGTTTGACCAAACAACTAAATGTCAACCCCCGTCGTTGCCCTCTTAAACTCGGGGAGGAGGGATGCGACCTCTCCATATTGTCGATCTAGTTTGAAGATGAACCCTAGATCATTATAATTTGTTGAGCATCCTGCATGCTAACAACTGATAGACACATAATCAATGGAAATTGTATACTGGAGAACTCTTTTTTTTTACAAATTTACCTTCTGTGGGCACAAAGGCGCCAAAACTATAACTATACAGGGAAACCATTGATGATTTTGTCGTTTTAATATCTTTCATGCTTTCAAACCCATTCTATGTTGCAGTGCGACTGATCTAGGAATTGAAATCGAACGAGGAATTCAAAAAAATTGTTGGCTTCCTTCAATTTTCATAATTTGTAGTGATTTCATATTACCATGCTCTTCATCCATTTCTCTTCCAACATATTGCAATCACCTAGAGACAAATGTTCCAGTGACGCAATGGAAATATTCAGGGAACTTCCCTTTGACGTCAGAAATATGGATTTCAAGTTGTGTTAGAGAGGAGAGATTGCAAATATTTAAATACTTGCTCCCTGCAGGGTGGCAGTGTTTTTGTACAAACCTTCACTATGGTAAATCTAATACGCTCCGGAAAGAACACTCTTTCTTAACTAAACCATTTGTTTTAAGCCATACATACATTTCATATCTTAGCTTGATCCTACGCTCAAGATGATATGAGAAATATAGTAGAAATTTCACAAGAGCTTGTCTTATGTTAAATATAGTACTACAGAGAAAATCAAATTTAAGGATCAAATTTGCACTTTGATTTAGTAACATTGGCCTTGTCCTCGCCCTGTCACAACAACATTAAAGGGAAACCCATGTCCCAAAAGAAAACTTAACTACTCTTTGATCTTATTTCTTCCACATAAAGTATGCTTTTCAACTTTGATCATTTGTTTAGGGTAGTTTATTAAGCCTAACTTTAACAAAAAGTTCAGCTTGTGCCTTTGAATGGGCTCTTGTAAAAGTTCTCTGATTTTTTATTTCTTTAGTACTTGAGGCATCCCTAAGCTTAGCACCATGATCAATTACATTGTCTTTTAGATGGACAAGTTCTAAAGCTCCAAAAAGAACATTATGATTCTAAAGAAATTTTAGACAATAGAGTCATGAGCATTGTGGATTTTAGATATTCTTCAATACACACAACAACTCCTTACTTGTCAATGCCAGTGCAATTCCTCTTTCAATGTTTCCCTGTAGTATACTCACAAGACCAAGTTGTATTAGTGCTTCTATCAGAAATATTTGATTTTCTTCTTCAAGAAGGCAAAACATTCATTGTAACTTACCATTTTGCATTTTCACGAACTATAGTATTGTAGAATTCCCTTATGCTCATTTTGCCATATCAGTGGCACATCTTGAAAACTTTTTAAAGAATGTTTGAAATTCTTAATTTCTTTTTTTCCTTAAGTTTCCTTCTCTCTCTTTAGTGGCTTGTAATTCCATTCCCAGCTCTTGAGCAACCCCTTGTAAAATGGGATCTCCTTTTGCAAATTTTCTAAGTGCCAAGATTTGATTGCAACCTCTTTATTGAGGGATGCTATTTCTAATTTCTAAACAAACATATCCATCTTCAAGTGCTTTAGATATGTACTAGTTACCAATGCCACAATGGAAATAATTTTATTTATTTTTTACTTTTTCAACACATAAAAGTTCTATTTGAAAGTCTTTTACTTTCTCAAAAATAATATTAAACCACTGCATGCTTTCAACAATTGTGCTTTCTAATCAACCCCTACAATATTAGGTATAACAAGTATGTTTCGAAGCTTCTCCATCTTGTTGACAGTGCTTGAACTCACCAACGTGTAAGGGGGTCTCCTTGATGGAAAGTTCCAATTATTCTCCACACTGTTTGGGGTAGGAGCCCTTCTAGAAATAAGGCTCGGCTACCATTATTCTTAAAGATTTTCCTTAGTTGTGATGGTTAGCATGAGACATGTACTTTTGAATAAACAAGTGAGTATGTGTTATGGAATGTTCGGTTGTAAAATGTATCAAGGTTCTTTCACTGGAGGAAAACGAAAGTGAGCCTTTAAGAGAAGAGTTGATCTAAGTGGATGTTGGTGGCCACTCGCCTATCTCACTTGGACCCCAACAACTTCTCTTTCAGTTTTTCAATTTCCTTATTTGTAGCACAATCTACTGTTTTTGGCAGTTTTTTCGGGTCCTAAACTTTCAGAGCCGTTTTGAGGCCCTAAACAACGTTTTTTGGAAAAATTGGGGCCAACATGGGTCTCAAAAGTTGTAGTCCTCAGATGGATCTTTTGAACGAGGTAGTGTGTGCGTCAAATGGAGATCGTATACAAAAGTTACAACCCTAGGAAGTTGATGTACCAATTTACCCAAATGGGGCCCATAGTTTGGAGCTTCATATCCTAGGGTTAGGTTTTTGAATGTTTAGGGTTTTCCACTGTTTCTCAATAATAAATAGGCCTTTGAGCCTCATTGTAACATAGTTCAGAGGCATGTAGCTACCACATCTCTTGTTGGCTTAGTGGAGCCTGACCCAGGTTCAGAAGTGATTTAGCCAAGCAAATCCCAGTACTACTGGCCCTTTCGGCAACAGTCCGCGGGGCGCGGACTGAGGTCTCACCCGAAGTAGTATGGGAGGGTGCTAGAACCAGGTTTCCGCACCCTGTGGATGTCTGATAGGAGGTGATTGGTGTGCGGTCCAACCTTCGCACTCACTATGCTACGCGCATCAGCGGGCACCCCGCACCTTGCGATATTGTCTTCGCGCAGTTCTAGCCGCAACACGACCTGTGTTATTTACCCAAGTATTCCTTAATTAGGCTCTATTAGCTGATTACTTAGATTATTTTCATATATAAGCATTCATACAAGTATTTATCAATTGCGCGTAGTAAGTAAATAGAGTAAAAGTAATTCACAACATCAAAATACAGATTCAAGAACACATGCACAGAGTAAACTTCTCTTTATTAACTTTCAATCCCAAGTATAGACCTGACTCTGCCCTGCACACTCAACTGCGGACTCTACTAGGCCTCTGTTCACTCAGCTACAGAGCCTCTTCCTACTACTATGACCCAGTACACTTTAGATTCAACTCTAACCTCGAACCATGCCTTCGTTATTCTATCATCGACTGACTTTAAAACTTAGAGCCTCAATCTATTTATACAATCCCATGGTTCACGGACCATGGGTAGGTTGACTTTACACTAATTTACAGTACAATGCTTAGGGCAGCCAACCCTATGACTCAAGTGTACATTTCGTGCTCCACGCCTACAATTCACAGGTTCTACACCATCTTTGACCAAAACTTGGGCTTTGAGCCCCAAAACCTGTTGTGGGGGGATTCCATGCCCAACAGCCCCCCAACACAATCATCGTGACACGTCTCGAGTCACTTTGCTGGTGCGTCGATATTGGCACAGAGCCCTTCCAACCATTCCTTTGCTTCCCTGAGGTCCGCGGCGCACTGATCTGCAGTCCGTTGGATCTGCTACATTCCTGCTTCTGAATCATCTGCATCTGAATCGTGTCTCTTCTTTGGTACTGGCTTCTGGTGCTTGTGTTTATAGTCCCCGACCTTTGTCCGGCTCCTTGCGCCACGAAGACTGTGCTTCGGTCGATGAGTTAGAGAGTTGGCCCACCCATGTAGGGTTTCAAGCGGCTGTCGTTGACCTTGCTTGGGAAAGGTTCTCCATTTAGTTTGACTAGCTAGACCACGCCTCTGTCGGTGACCTCTTTTACCACATATGGTCCCAGCCAGTGCATTCTAAATTTTCTTGAAAATTTTTCAAACTTGCTATCATACAGTAGTACCAGGTTGTTTACCTTGAAGGTGCGCAACTTGATATGGCGGTCGTGCGAGGTTTTTTCACATTTCTTTTGTACCTGTTGGTGAAATCAGGCCAGAAATTGTTCTTCCTTGAGCTCTTCTAATTCCGCAAGCCTTTCTTCTAGAGCTTCGCAGTTTGTCAGGCCTATGAGTGTTGTTATTCGCAGACTACGGACGATGTATTCCATTGACATCACCGCTTCCGTACCATAGACCAACTGGAATGGTGTTTGTCATGTCAATTTCTTGCATGTTGTCTTGTACACCCATAACAATAGCTGGTATGCGTAGGTCCCAGTCGTTTTGTTGTGCATTACATACTTTGGTCAATGCAGTCTCCAGTATTTTATTGAATGCTTCTTTTGTTCCATTGGCCTATGGGTGGTACGGTGTACTTTCCTGGTGATATGCCTGGAACTCTTCTATGAGTGCGCTGATAGTTTCATTCAAGAAATGTGTCCCACGATCACTCATTAAGATGTTTGGACAGCCAAATCGTGTCAACACATTTTCGAACAAAAACTTTGCAGCCTTAGCGGTCATGCAGTCCTTGACCGGTTGTGCTTCCACCCATCGTGTCAGGTACTCCATCATAGTGATGATTTAGCGTGCCCCCATCTTTCCCTGAGGTTTGATTGGGCCCACAAAATTGATTGCCCACTTCTCAAATGGTTGCAGTGTCTTTTGGGCATTTAGTGGCATCTCATCCCTTCATGATGGTTTCCCCGTCCTTTGACATATATCGCAGACCTTACAGTGTGCTTTTGAATCCTGGTTGAGGATTGGACACCATAGCACTGCGCAAAGAATATTTTGTGCGGTCGCACGTCCTGCATAATGTCCTCCTACAACGCCCCCATGTGCTTCCATGAGGATCTAAACTCGTTCAAATTTAGGTACATATGTTCGCAATATCTCATTGTTGCCCATCTTGTCAAGGTGCCCCGTGACGACGAAATAGTCCACCGCACGCACCACCAATTCCTTCTTTTGTTGGATTGAGTACTCCTTCGGCGCAGTTCCTGTTGTATGAAAATGGATTATATCTTTGAAGTGTCCATCCGCGACGTGCACTATAAAGAGTTGTGCATCAAGTAGTCCCTCCTCCAAATTTGGTGGTTCCTCGCCCGTCTCAATTCGTGATAAGTGATCTGGTCCTAAATTTAAGCATCCTGAATTGACTATGTACTCAAAATCATATTCTTGAAACAGTAAATGCCATATGCATATGCACCTCCCCAACAAAGGCTTCTTCACCAAGTATTTCAATGTGGAATGGTCGGTATACATCTTGAAATGTCCTCCCAGTATATAGTGTCGATATTTTTGGAGCACATATACCATTGCCAACCCCTCGCATTCGGCGGTAGAATAGTTCTTCTTTGCTTTGGACAGTCTTCGACTCGCAAACGCGATCGGTTGATCCACACCCTCCGTGCCCTCCTGTATGAGTACGGCTCCTAACGCGATACATGACGCATCAACATGTACATGAAATTCCATGTCCCATTTTGGGAAGACCAAGATTGGCGTGGAGGCTAGTTTCCCCTTTAGGACATCCAAACTCTTCATACACATCATTCCAACAATATGTAACATCTTTTTCAATAGCTTTTCCATCGGCGCGGTTATTTGGGCATAAATTTTAATGAATTTCCTATAGCATCCAGTGTGTCCCAAGGTAGCGCGCAGTTGTTTATCACTTCGCGGTGCTTCCAAATTGAGGATAATGGCAATCTTTGCAAGGTCCACCATCAGTCCTTGTTTGCAGACCACATTTCCCAGCAAGTTTCCAAAGGGAGCGAGGAATGTGCACTTCTTCAGGTTCAACGCAATTTGGTGTCGGCGGCAGGTATCCAACATCAAACGTAAGCTTGCTACATGGTGCTTAACTAAACCAAAAATAGTCCAATCATCCAGATAGACCTCCAAAAATTTGTGGATGTATTCTTTGAACGTCGCCACTACTATGCACGAAAATATCGCCGGTGCATTCTTCAGTCCAAAGGTTATAATAGTGTACTGAAAGCAGTCCCATTCTTTTGCAAAGGTTGTTTTGCTCCTATCTTTCGACATGATCCTGATCTAATGGTACCATGAGAAGCCATTCGTGAATGAGTAAGCTTACTGACCACCAAAATTCTCGAATAATTCATCTATGAATGGTGTCGGGAATGGATCGTGAACACAGGAGTCGTTAAGCTTCCTGAGGTCGATGCATATTCTTATTTCGCCTTTCTGTTTTTTCTCCTGCACTATCATAGGACTCACCCATTCAGATTCTTCCATTGGTTCAATAACTCTAGCTGCAAGCATTTTTTCTAATTTGTCGCAGACCTTTTCTTTATACTTTGGGTTCAAGCGGTAAGGCCGCTACTTAACTAGCTTCGCATCCATTTTCAAAGTGATCTTCATCATCCCTAAGTCGCCAATGATCCCTTTTAAGTCTGTGATTTTGGTTGGGAACAAATCTTCGTATTCACGGAATAACTTAGTGACCTTATCTACTATAGCATCGTCCCAATAGTCCCCAAGCGTCGCATACTTCGGCTCTTCTTTTGTGCCAATGTTTACCTACTTTGTTTTTAGTGGCACGGTGATGTCGGGATCCTCAATTGATGGTCTTCAAACCTTGCGACAACCTTCGGTTTCTAGAATATTAATATTTCGGGGGTCGTCATCATCATCCTCTACCTACACGTTATAACATTTTAGGGAACTACTTAACTGGGTTGCCCATACTGGTTGAAGCATTTCTAGTGGCTCCTGTGGTATTTTGAAGATGGCAGCTTTTACCGCTTGCAACGCATTGTCAACAATATCCGACCACCGGTCTTCAAATATGAATGTTAACAAAAATCCCTCGCGTAAGACATCCCATTCACCCGTACCATGTCAGAGTTCTGTCTCGGTATACCAATTCAAGGGTATGACATCCAGGGTATGGTAGAACAAGTGTACCCATTCAAGTTGTGGTTCTTCCCTGTAGACCTTGTGTTGAATAGGTAAATCCCCTCTGCGGACAGAGGCGATCCCACTAGCCCAAAATGGGTCTAGCTACAATCAATTCACGCTGCTATGCAAGTTCCTAGTTGTATACTAAAAGGTGGATTACGAAGACCAACCTGGAATCCGACGCAACTGTCGAAGTAGAGTTGACCCTCCGGCTCCCTTGCTTCAGTAGGTCACAATCCTAGCGATCCTCGCGAATGGACACCTGCACATGCAAAGACCGAGACAACTACAAGCATAAAATCCACCAAAATACAACTATATTTCAGTCAGAAAGGAAATAAATCAAACATCATAATAGGCAATGAGATTGGAACTATAATAGCAGTCGTTTATTAATGAATAATAGGCAAATAAAGATACAACCAAGTTTCTGACGTTGAACCTATTCTCTGGCTGGGCGAGCAACTATGTATGCCTTGCAATAGACCTTCTCTCTCTCAGGATTCCGGCAGCATAACCTCCCTATGCTTCAAGACTCTTACTATTGCTCCAGACAAGCATAATCACAACTAGCATTACTCCAGAACTCCCGAACTCCCTTTTTCTAACTCCTCTAACTAGCCTGTCTAATGCATGAGGACAAACTTTTATAAATGGAGAAGGGAGGAATATTCAATGCACCAGGACGCCCATTGTGGATCGACATTATCTCCGAAAAGCTACTGAGGATAGATGTCAAGGATAGATGATGACTCTCGACCTCTATCAGATGGATTTTTTCCCTCAAAAGACTTCATGATCTGAAAGGAAAAAACATATGGGTGCGCGTTTGGCAAAAATCATTACCAAACTTAGTTGGCGCGAGTGTTGTTCTAGGACAGAGCGCCAATGGGCGCACCCCTTTTTGAGGATCTCAGTGATTGGCACGGATAAGACACTGTGTACCTGCGCCAATGGAAAAGGGCACTTTTCAGGGATAATTTGCAGAAGGTGTCTTCAGGGAGCATGAAGTACATACTCAGGGGAACATAATGCAAGTGTTTTTAGGCTATGTCACTACTCACAGGTCCCGGAATGTATCCTCCAATGTACGAAAATAGGGGTAACAGGGACGGTGACCAATGGTGACAAATTACTGTGTAACAAACACCACAGATGAAAGGTCATCACATGATTCGATGGGTCTTCGCCTGGATTTCCATTAAATTTAGGAATATCAGATGGAAGTTTATGCGGAATTGCCGGCCACCAAGAGGCATAGGCAATTGGATCGTTCGTTAGTCGATTTAGATCTGGTAACTCTAAAGTTGCCACAAAAGGAAACTGTTGATTCAGGCTTGGCGGAGCATACCCAGGATAAGATGGAATTGCTTGAGCAGTTGGTCTTTGCATACCAGCATAATGCATTTGATGTTGGTAACTTTGGTAAGGTTGATGGGCATAACCATTATGTTATGGTTGATATGGCTGCCCATTACTTGCAAATACTTGTTGCTCATATCCTTGGTAAGCTTATTGGAATTGTGGTTGTTGGTATTGCACTAGCCATGGTTGTGAAGTCATGGGCTGTTGTCCAGTACTGACTGTTTGACCAAGATGGGGGGTGGTGGTCCCCATTTGAACCTGTGTCATTCCACTAGTTGGTGATTGGGGTCGTGTCATAGCTACAAGAGGTTGTTGCATTATAACCTGAGAAACTTGAGGTTGGCATACAACTGGCAACACTTGTACTTCTGATACTGCCACAATAGCCAGTGTAGTGGGGATATTTGTCATAGGTAAAATTTGTTGCATTGAGTATACAACTCTTGGTTGTTGAGGTAGGATTGGCACCCAACTACTAGTTGTAATTCCAACATAACCTAAATTTTGTTGTGAACTCTCGCATGGTTGTCCTTCTGAAGAAGGCAATGAAAGGGTACACGGCCCTCCATATGATGGTAATCCAGTACTCAAAGGAATGATTTTCATTTGGGGACCGGTTTGCCCAAATTGACACTGTGAAGGATCAATTTGTCGAGACTCAACACAAGAGATTCCAGATACAATTCCAGACGAACAAACGGGAACAATCCATATTGTCGAAACAACCCCTGGATGGACTCCATCTAGCGATTGAGAGCTGGTTGGGACAGATGGCACGCTGATGAACATTGTCGGAGTAGCAGCAGGAATTTCTGCTGCTGCTGTGTTGGGTGACACAGTGCTTAATGTCGACGGTTGTTCAGACATATTAAGCCTATCCAAAAGATTCCTGAGCGATTCTTCATGAACTTCCAATGGTGAGAGAAAATCTTCTGATGAAGAAGGATACAGGGGGATCCCAGCTCCAAATGGTGTTGGAGTGTTAGATGGAGGATCTTCCACAATCTCTTCTATGGCAATCAATCCAGGAGGAAGAGGTAGACCGTCAGGTCCATAAAATATTTCTGGTGCCGAAGAAGATATAAGTTCTATAGCAACAGACGTTTGGGGAGTAACACCTTCCGAATCAGCTGTAGATGGAGCCGGTTCAGGAATATAAGTGTTTACCATCACACTAGGATTAGTTGTAATGTCCTTTTATTGCGGCAGAATTTCTCCTGTAGAGGCAGGGATACCAGAAATGTTCGGAGTAACCGGAGTCTCTGAGGATGTCAGAGTACTTGCTCCAACTAGCCTAGGGGACTTTGATCCGGTTAAATGAGTCCGCTTTGTCCGGAATGGTTTCGCTTCCGGAGTCAACGAAGATTGACTTGTAAGTCTCCGCGAACGACGAGGTTTTTATTGACTTTCTTCCACGATTGCAGATTACTTGATCAAATCAAAATAAAAGGGGAAAATGTTTTCTAATTAAATGAATTTTAGACGCTTTGACACAACTTGTTTTTTCAATTTTTAAGAGTCGAGAAAAAACAAAAGATGACTCTAGTCGCCTTCGATTTTTAATGAGCTTGAAGTGACAAGTGCTCAGATGGGACTTTTCTTTTAAGGAGTCCAAAAAGGAACGAAAGATACTTCTCTAGAAATCTAGGTAGAGGGGATTACCAAACCAATCGCAAAACTGCAGAATACTTTTCACGGTACGACAATCAATCTTCCCGAATGCTGTGTTAAGTGCATTGCAATCGATAGGGCGGCAGACATGGCTTCCTAAGGATAAAGGATATAGCCTATTGTGGTCTCCCAATATATACTTGACGATACGCGGGAGAACAAGTCCGTACTGGCACTTGTCGTCTTAGAGTGGAGGAATCATCCAACCAACAATGAAAACAACAGTGACCAGGTTTTACGACGTCGGAATACGTCTCTAGCCTAGACTTCTAGATGTTGTGCGTTAGGTTCCAAAGCATCTTTAGATTCATTAAATTTATTTTATAGTTGATCTTGTTTAAAATTTTTCCTTTCAGGTTCACCGTGTGATGTGTATACAATTCCTAAAATGCAGTCTAAGATGATAAACAACTGTTTAATCTTCTTTTGGCAATGAAAATCTTAGCTACTAAGGAAAGAAAATTGAGAGTCTTTCAACAAAGAGCACAGAGCACATACTAAATGCAATGTCCTAAATCAAACCAAGTAGTCTAAATGCAAATTCACATGTATGTATTTTTTTTCAGCCTTCTTAATGTATGAATGACGATAAGAAAGCTAAGTGAAAATTTGAATTATTTTCAAAGCGACAATACTTAACAAATTTCTTTTCAAAATGAAGTGAAGATAAGGGTGACACTTTGCGATTTCGAAATGAAAGCTGTTTTTTGACACTTTAAAAACTACTAATTCAAATCATATACAAGAGTAATAGTACAGTCGACTATCAAGAACAATGGTATTCTCTTCTATGACTGAAAACGACACTTATGACACTTTCATATTAAGAAACGATAGTTCGACTACGCTACTACTTTGCAAAAGAGAACTGAAAATGGCGCACAATGCATAAAAACACTTACAGTTCTTTGCACAATAGAGGCGGAATGATGGAAGAGAAGGGGGTTTTCACAAAGATATACTGACCAGAGACAACAAAACTCCTGAATAGAACCGAAAAGAGTGAAGAAAACATTGTGCCTTATATGTAGAACCGATGACAAAAATGGGGTGCGGGAAACCAAAACAATGGAATTTTGATCTAAGCAATAGAGCTTCAGATGACTCGGAGGAGGGAATATTTGAGGAATCTAGGGGGAATCTAAAAGATTCCTTAAGCCCCCAAATTTTCACTTTCTTATAATTCAGAAATTTGACAGTTGATTTTACCCTATTCGATGCCACAAATCTGATGGTGCATTTAGATTTTCCATTTGATCATTTCATTGTTCAAGCATTTTTCAAAGTGGAATGCAGGTATCGAGATGCGATGTGCGAGCAATCATTTCCATGAGATTCGACACCGTGAGATTGATGGTACGACCAACTTCAACTTTTGGACATCCTTTTCTTTAGATGGCCCTAGGATGTGAGGTATATGCAGTGTGTTCATGTACTTATTTTTGCTATGAGATGCATTGTGTTGCACAGGTCCCTGTTTGATGTGGGACCTTGTTTTCTTACTTGTTTCATGATTCCTGCTTAATGTGATGCAGAATCATCTGTGGGATGTACTTGTTGTCATGATTCATCATGTTTTGCTTGAGATCCCTTTGTCGTCATGTTGATGGGATACTCATGTTGTCTCCATGTATGTTTGAATTGATGTCCCTTTGATGCCATGTTGGGAAGATACTCATTATTTTCATATGTGAAATTACGTCATACTGATAGGAGTCCTTTTTGAATGAGATTTCCTGTAGTGGAACATCTCTTGGAACCGCTCCTGTGCGATGGAATATTCCTTGTATGATAGAGAAAACACGTGCATGTACATCATCACTCTTTCCAACACTTAATGCAACAGCTTAGACCATCTTGACACTGGGGCCCAAAGACTTAGTCCCTCTTGGCCAAACTTCGTTATCAACGTCTTGTGTTTTATGTTATTGATTCTTGTCATGTTCCTTTTTCATTACCAAATGCATGTATGTTCACTTATGCTATTTTAAATGCAATTTTAATCACATCTCGAAAGCAAAAGATATTGGTTAAATCCAGGAGTTGATTCAACTCGGATCAAGTTTGGTATCAGAGCGATCTTTGCGTGGATGTGAATTGCAAGCATGAACAATGGAATGTGCAACGACAAAGGATGAAAAATTGAATTACGAGACCATGTTCAAAATTTCCAAAAGGGTGGAAATAATGTATGAAGCTCTACAAAAAAGAGAGAGGAAAAGGAGCGATTGCAACTTCAGTTGCGAGCCACGGAAGAGGCCCTGGAAGAACTGAAGCACAACAACCAAAATCTTCAAACAAAGAATGCTGAGTTGAAGATGCTTCTATGTGAAGTGAAAGAGGAGAAACATAGTCTGATATGATAGCTACAAGTAAAGGATGAGGCATTGGAAAAGTTGTAGCATGACCCATGTGAGGTAAAAAGTAACTCTCCATATTCAGGTATGTTTCCTGATGATGATTTCGCTATTTTTGAAAATCATACCACAGGAATTGGCTACAAACTGCTGAAGAAAATGGGTTATGAAGGAAAATTCTTGGGAATTAATGGCCAAGGCATTGTCAACCCCATCAAAGTAGAGGAATTACCCCATCAGGCAGGACTTGGGTATGTTAGGAAAGAAGTTGGGGAATCCCCCAAGACAGAAAACAAACCACCAACAACAGATGATGAGTAGCCCTCATCAGTTCTTTCCAACTCGACACTAGAAGTAAAATATGTTGATTTCCTTTTAGTTTCATCTTCACAGAGTAAGATTTCTGTTGGAGATTTTGAGATCCCGATTACAGGGACAAACATGAGGCTCCTTATGAGAATGAGTTAAAAGGAGGAAAAAGAACTTGGTGTTAATAACCAAGGCATAACTCCACCATTGGAGGTTTTGATGAGACCTAGATTTGCAGGCTTGGGATACACCGAAGGAGAATGCTCGAAGGTATCAGATTCTTCCGAGATATTTTCGAAATCGTTGAGGAAAGAGAATGATGGGAACACATCCCCATCATCCCATGGCAGTGCCCATTGTAGGGAAAGAGCCGAGTCAAGCTCTCATCACCATACTTACACTAGAGACGGCAAGGAGAGGTATAACCAGTCTTGATATTCGCATGTTCATTTCGATTATAACCATGTTGTTAATGATGAACGTAAAACATGGCACCAAAAGACATGCACCTTTTGTGGATTACATAACCATACATTTTCTAAGCGTTGGAAAAGAATAGCAACACACAAAACAATGAGGCATGAAGTACCCTCTCAACAGTAGGTAAAGAAACATGTTAAGCAGATATGGAGGAAGAAGATGTACTGTAGTCATTGCAACAGAGGTGGCCATCAAAGAGCCACTTGTTGGAGGCTCCATCCAAAGTAGCACCTTAAAGAAAAAACATCGGTACATAAGCCAGATAAAATGGTTGTCCGACCAGCGAATGCACCATAAGGAGGTGACCCATCACATTGATAAGTGAAAAACTGTTTCTAGATATGTTAGCTTGTCATGGTCATGCTTTTGTAAATCATTTGTTGAATTTTAAAATGTAAAAGTGATGACGTATTTTCCATCACTTGTTAAGCAACAATGATGTCTGGTCTTATTTTGTGATGCATTTTAAATTGTGAAAGTGATGTTGTGTTTCCATCACTTGTCAAAGAAACATTAGTGTTTGGTTTTATTTTTGTAAATCATGTGTTGTAGTGATGATGTGCTTTCCATCACTTGTTGAAGCAAAAATGATATGTTGGTCTTGTTTTCGTAGCTGGGGTATTGTTTCCATTTCCATGTAAATTTGACCACTGAGTATGTGTTATAAACTTGTGGAAAGTATGGGATTCTTGGGTAATTATTTGGTCATGTAAATCAAGCATGTAATTTACAAAACAATGTACTACAGGTTTGCAAAGGTTGTGGGTGTCAGCTCATCGCTTATGTCTCCAAAGAACAAAGGTGAAGGAGATAGAACAAAGACCTTTTTAGGACACTTGTGATGCAGACAAGGTACAAAGAAGTTGTAGATTATTTTTCATGCTTTTGGAGGACCAAAATATCCTCAGTGGGAAGGATTGATCTAGGTGGCTCGAGACACATGTAGAAGTCCAAGATGATTTAGAAAGGGTCAAACATCAAAGTGTTTGGATTGTGCTCAAACTAGGTTCATGTTGAAGGTCTCATCATCGTCATTGTGGTAGTGCGAACGATTTGTCAAACCGAGTCCGTATGTGAAAGTTAGAGCTCTTCAAAGTTTGACAAGACAGGGAAAAAGTGGGGCCCACAACATGCCACATGGCACCCCAGTCAGCATGTGGGACCTACTAAGTTTATGTTGTGATTGAATTACCACTAAATCATCGACAGATGGTGTGCTAGCATTTGCTCCTAATCCTGCACAAAATGACAAGAAAATAATATTAAAATCCCATAACAAATCATTTAAAAAAAATATTATTATATAAAAAATCATATGAAACAAAACTAAAATATATAATAACCAAATTAATTTTATATATTAACAAAAACAAAAGTTAATATATCAAAAAAGGTTATTGTATTTAAATATGGGCATATTAAGATACAATGAATCTTTAAAAATAAAAGGGAGATATGGTTATGAACCATAAAAATATGGTTATAAAAACCCCACCCATGTACTAACCCAAAACATTAATACGCCAAACCCCTCTACCATCAATACAATGGTTACCTCCATTCATAACACTCCACGCGCCTTATATGCGGAACCTACAATGAAAATGGGGTGCGGGCCACCAAAACAGTGGACCCGCCCAACGGTCAAATAAAAAATATATGTATGTTAATTTGGGAGGGGCGGGATTTGACCCCCCGACCCCTCCTTAACAAATTGCCATATTTACCACAATGCCAAACAAATGTCTTTGGAAAATCCACCTGTTTATTCATATAAACCCTCATTTCTCCAGTGCACGAAGGAGGAAGGCAGAATGCGACACGGTTTTCAAGATATGTATTTTTTAATTATTTTTTCAGGTGGAACCATGATCTTGAAAAAGCGCAGGTAGAACTATGATTGAACCAAATTCTCAATAGAGCGAAATTTTTCCAGTGTCCAAATTTGACAAATTTTATGTCGATCTTACACCTTTCAGTGACACAAACTTGATGGAAAATTTAGAATTTTGATCTAAGCATCAGATCTTCAGATGACCCAGAGCTGGAGGAGGGAATCTTTGAGGATTCTAGGGGGAATCTAAAAGATTCCTTAAGCCCCCATATTTTCATTTTCTCAGAATTCAAAAATTTGACAATCGATTTTACCCTTTTCGATGCCACAAATCTGATGGTGCATTCATATTTTCCATTTGATTATTTCATTGTTCGACCATTTTTCAAAGTGGAGTGTAGGTGTTAGCATGTGATGTGCGACTAGTCATTTCCATGAGATTCGACACTGTGAGATTGATGGTACGACCAGCTTCAAGATTTTGACATCCTTTTCTTCAGATGGCCCAAGGATGTGAGGTATATGCAGTGTGTGCATATACTTCTTTTTGCTATGAGATGCATTGTGCTGCACAAATCTCTGTTTTCTTACTTGTTTCATGATTCCTGCTTGATGTGTCATGGAATCATCTGTGGGATGTACTTGTTGTCATGATTCATCATGTTTGTTTCAGATCCCTTTGTCATCATGTTGATGGGATACTCATGTTGTCGCCATGTATGTCTAAATTGAGATCCCTTTGATGCCATGTTGGTGAGTTTCTCATTATTTTCATATATGAAATTATGTCATAATGATAGGAGTCCTTTTTGAATGAGAGTTCTTGCAGCGGAACATCTCTTGGAGCCACTCCTATGTGAGGGAATATTCCTTGTATGATAGAGAAAACACACGCATGTACATAATCACTCTTTACAACACTTAATGCAGCAGCCTACACCATCTTAACACTGGGGCCCGGAGACGTAGTCCCTCCTCAACGAACTCTGTTATAAACTTCTTGTGTTTTATGTTGCTAATTCTTGTCATGTTCCTTTTTTGTTACCACATGCATGTATGTTCATTTATGCTATTTTGAATGCAATTTTAATCACATCACGAAAGCAAAATATCTTGGTTAAATCTGGGAGTTGAGTCGACTTGGATCACGAAGTCAACTTCTTGGATAATGTGCTAATGTCGACAAGAAGCGACTCGTCGTAGGAGGACCTTGACGTATCCCACATCAACGACACAAAATGAGTGTAATGATTTTTGGAGATGGAATGTGACTGGCGACACAAGCTTCAGGAATGGCGATCATGATAATGAAGGTTTATGAGTATTCCAAAGGACAAATTTTGATTGAGTGACTTCTCTTCAACATGTTGGTGACACTGAACAAATTGGCATCATTGACCCAAAACCAAAGTAATGGATGGTATGATAAACCAATGTATGATGACCATCAAGTAGATAACCCAACCCATATAGTCACAGTAATGAAGTGAAAGTGTCATGTTCAAGAGCGACCTGCTGCCATAAAGTGGTTTACCCCTTTTCCCATTTTTAACATTCATTGCTGACCAGTACCTCTTTATTTTTATCAAGCTTGAGGAGGATAACATATGCTTGTTGTATAATTCCACCCTTCAGGTGAATCCATTGCTATGTGATGTTTTAACGAGTCTAGCGAAGGTGAAACTTAGTATTGTCATGATTGACAAGTTTGTTGCTATTTGATGTTTTAATGAGTTTAACAACAATGATAACTCGGTCCTTTTCATGTTTAGATAGTTTGAAAAGGGACAAAAATAAAACTCCATAAGTTATTTTTCATAAGTTTGTCTCTCAAGTCCAAAAAAGTGTAAAACAATACAGGAGAGAACCTATTGACCATATTCGATCAACGTATTCCTTTTTTGTAAATAATCTATCTCAATCCAGAAAAGGGTTAAACTTATATTGAGTAGATGTCGTTTCCAATCCATTAAAGAGCTAAAAAGGAAAAGTGCTCGGGAATCTTTTCATATTTCGAGAGTCTAAAAAGAGCTTAAAGAAGACTCCACTTTAAGGAACGAGTGGTGTCTAGGATAGCGATTGGTTCCAGTGATGTTGGAACTTCTCAAAACATGTTGATTTATGTGAAGAGGCTAGCTAATAATACCACTCATTGCAACTGTTCCTCAAAAAGAATAAAACAACCAAGTGAAAGCGTATGCTCGACCAAGTAGATAGTGACGATGGAAGGAGATTAACCAAGGCTCATCTGATGGAAGAGGCTGATAGAATGGAAATCACGAGGGTTAAAATGGAGATGGGTTCATTTTTACACAAGCTTGAACCATAGGGAACTATGTTTGGATTCAGTTTCATGTTTACACAAGCTTGAAACGAAAAACTATGCTTGAATTCAGTTTTATTTTTACACAAGCTTGAAACGAAGAACCATGCTTGGATTCTGTTTCATGTTTACACAAGCTTGAATAAAAAAACTATGCTTGGATTCAGTTTACATGCCCCCAACATGATGGCTCGATTCTAGGTGCATGCCCCCCAAGGTTCATTACATTCACTTAAGTAGACTACTCATGGCTATCAAGTGGATGGAATGAAGGTTCATTTACGAGATCAAGTGAAAGAATCGACTGGGATTTTACGAAATCTACTCAAATACTTGAATTGGAACTTTTCTCCAGGGGACCTTGTTTCATTTTTTAATGAACTTGACACAAGACAAGGAAATCTGCTTAGATTGCTTGTTTCATTTTTTAATGAGCTTGACACAAGATAAGGAACTATGCTCATATTCCTTGTTTCATTTTTTAACAAGCTTGACACAAGACAAGGAACTATGCTTCTGCCCTTTGTTTCATTTTTTAACAAGGTTGACACAAGACTAGGAACTATCCACATATTCCTTGTTTCATTTTTTAACAAGGTTGACACAAGACCAAGAACTATCCTCATATTCCTTGTTTCATTTTTTAACGAGCTTGACACAAGACGAGGAACTATGCTCATATACCTATTTCATTTTTATGTTGAGTGATAAAAGGTGTCTTTTTAACTCCTAATTATCTTCACATTAATTGTCAACCCAGGGACGATTTTTTATTTCAAGAGTGTACTCAGTCTGAGGCGGTCACTTGCTCAAGAGTAATGTTTTGCAGTATAGTGCTTAAAATGCAAAAGTAAATGAATGCTAGAAACAAAATCTAATTGGAACAGTAAGAAACTGAAATGTTTTGTAGCTAAATCATTCACTCAAACAATCATCAGTTGAGGACTCAATAATGATAACTCTCTCCCCTGTAAATTGATGCAAATGAAAATAAATCATAGGCAAGATCTCTAATCTGAGAACTTAGACAACGGTAGTCAGTGTCCTTTACAGTTGTTGATCTTTCAATCCACACTAAAGCAAATAATTGGAAATGGCAATTCAATTAGAAATGCTCACTAAAACACACTTGTTGCAATATCAGTTAAAAGGTGAAATCAAATCCTTGCATGAAAGAGATAATAGCTAAGCCTATTTGAACAACAACACTAAATTAATGGAAATGAACAACAAAGCTAAATTAATGGAAATGAACAACAATTTGAAATATAACAGAAAAGTAAAGCTAATTAAGTGGAAACACACAGGGACTGTAAATTAAACTGAATCAACAATCTTATCCTAGCAGAATGAACGTTAACCACAGGTATAATAGGAATGACAATCGCAGTTATAATTGAACGGTAATTAAGTGAATAACAATCACTGTTGTAAGTGAACTGTAGTTAAATGAACAACAATTGCAACTGTAAATGAACAACATGACATTTTAAGTTCTGAATAATAATCTTGCTATCAACGCAATCCAATCACGATTTTGATATAACAGGGCGATTCAACGAAATGTTCAGAAACAAAAGATTACTGAATACAACAAATTAAAGAAATGAAAAGAAAATCAAACCACACACCACTGTAATTGTAAAATAGTGATACAAGAAGCAAGTGGATCCACCAGGGCTAGGCCCTTAGCTGCTAGTGAAGCACCACCGGATTACTTCAGAAGATGCGAAGGAACTGCAACTATTTTTATATGTTAATCATTGCATAAACATTATAGTAGTTTCGTTCTCTGCTTCAGCAACTAGAGTCAACAATAACAGTTACAGTTTATCAATAATAATTCTCCCATTCCTCCTATCCTATCCTATCTATCTCTAATCTAATGATCCATCTAATTCTCTCTCTAATCATCCATCATGAAAATCCATGAATCATGAATCCCATAATTCCCCCTCTCTGATCTCTGTTCTCATTTAAATACACAGAGAGCAGAAAGAAGTTACAATAGATATGATTACAATATGATTCTCATTACAAAATTGGATTGCTCACAACAAATTGATCAGCAAGATCATATCTAAGATATCTTTCCATCAACGTTCAACAGCAATAGGTCGAATTTGGTATTGCAACTGAGATAATTTGGAAAATGGCCACAACAACGAATCTGAGAAAAATGTCTTCAGAGAACCTTCCGTTTCTCTTAGTATGGATTGAATTTAGGAAAAATACTCATCACAAAACTAATTTGGTCTGTTGTGGACAAAACCCATGTTTCAGATTTTCTATATTCTTCTCCATTTGCCCAAAACATCTAATGCAAAATTGTCACTTCTTATTCTAGCGAATTTTTGAGTTGGCACATTTAATGATGAGCTAGAGATCAAATCTTCAATATGGAAATCTTGGAGGCTAAAATGGTGAACAAATTTATTAATAAACCATCATTGGTAAAAACATGCATAATAATCAATTTATTAAAAATAAAGGAGAAGAAATAATATTTATCCATAAGAGCATAAATAATTATAAAATGGAATTATATGATAAACCATGATAAATGACATGATAAAGAAGAGTAAAAATGGATGAAACGGGTGTTAAAAAGTGATAATAATGATGACATATTAATGGCCCAATAGTTGACACAATAAAAGAACTATCCTTAGATTCTTTTTTTCATTTTTTAACGAGCTTGTCACAAGACAAGGAACTATGCTCATACCCTTTGTTTCATTTTTTAACGAGGTTCACACAAAACCAGGAACTATCCTCAAATTCCTTGATCATGATCCATAAGAGGCCATGAATTCCAAGAGGTTCTCATTAGATGGGAGAAAAATGCCCTAGAAGGAGAGATTTGGTTCTGATGCCCCTAATACATAATGTACAACATCATGGAATTGGTTGTTTGTTGATGTAGGCATGGAACAGGTTGCCACATAATTAACCTGTGGTGGGGAAGATACCATTGGGACAAAAGGACCATTTAGGGAATATGGTTGAGTGGAAGCCATATTTGGATCGGGAAATGAAAGCTGGTCAATGGTGACAATTTTTCCTTCATGCAGGAAACACATCACTCGAAAGAGTGTTGAAACAATAGCTCCCATGTCATAAACATAGTCGCACCCAAGAAGTAAATTGTAATCTAAAGGGTCTAGGACTACCATCACATTGAGATAAAAAAATTCTCCTCCAAAAGTAATAGGCAACTGAGGAAGGATCTCTAATGGTTGACTGGTTCCTTTGTTAAAAGCCAACAGATTCTAGGTAACAGGCACAAGTGGCGGTGAACCGAGCGCTTGTCAATCTGTGGAGGAAAGGATACTCACAGATGCACCTTCATCTATAATAGTGTTAGGCAAAATCATATTACAAACCTATACTATGATCTGGAAAGGCATATAAGAAGGAAGATGACATCTTTCCAATCAATTCCAATCAAAGGAAGCGATCAGACTGCTTGGAGGGGGTACCATAAGAACGAGAGCATTTTCCTCTTGTCTTGATGGAACAGGAGGGTTTCCTCCAAGATCATTGGAATCTAAAGAAATGAAAAGAACTTGAGTGGTATCATACTCACTCTCTACAGGAAAGGTACGATTAACTAAAGGTGAAATTGGGTCAACTATTTCCTCGACCTGTGATTGGTCAGGTATAAACTCATGGGATTCACATTCAGAGAGAGTGGGTTTGACTGACAATTGATTTAGGTCAATCACTTTATCAACTAGTGAAGGATTAAGGGAGAGCCTCCTGTAACCAGATGGAAGTCTTTGCGAAGAAGCAGGACAATTATCCAACACTTTTTTGACTTCATCCATATAAGGACAAAGGTGAATGGGGTGATTCCCTTCACATAACCTATAGGGAAACTTAACTTTACTCTTCTTTCCATGAACTTTACTACCACTAGTTGATGGTGTGTCACCACCATGATCTCCAGAAGTTGATGAAACAGAATGATGTGAACGAGAAGATCATTCTTCTAATATTTGAGGAATATCAAGAAAATTTTGAAGAATATGGTCTCCCGTACAAAGTTTTCATGGATATCGAACTTTGTGAGGCTTATCGGACAATTTCTCATCAGAAGTTGCATTCAAAGCAATGGTTGCTTGGTTTCCCCCTGATGAATTTTCTTCTTCTCCATTTCTTCTTCTTCTTAGCCACCTGGTTACTAGTGTCAATACTTTCACCAGGCGAAGAGGAAGAAGGGGAGGAAGAAAGAACCGAGGAAGAAGGCAAAGGGTCAAATTTAGGATCAACTGGAGGTTGATTTTGTCCGGTTTGAGGAGTACTCGATTGCGGAGAAATCATGACATTTTTAACCAAGGAGGTTGAAAACAACCATAATGGCAAACTAATGGTAAATACCAGAAGGGACAATGTAGCCATATAAGGAGCACCAATATTTCTGAAAGGAGGAAAAGGACTAGGATTCCCATCCAAAGGAATTCCTTGATCGGTGGACTTCGAAATTGTTGCCATATGTCTCAACCTAAGATCAACTAAGGAGTGAGCATGGAGGATGTTATTTGTGGTCAATTGATTTTATTTTAATCAAAATAACATAACAAAACAAAAGAGGGATAATCTAGGCAAAAGGATTACTGAGCAACTGTGAACTGCAATATACTACCTCAGTAAACCATGAACTTAACATACATGCAGGCAATCTCCCCGAATGATGTGTTCAGTATTTTTTGGTGTATCATAGTGTACAAGGTCGCCAACTTGATTACCTAAGGATGGATATAAACCTAATTTAATCCTCCCATATATACCCGAAATTACGTGGAGGCCCAATCCGTGTTAGTGTTGTCTAATGCGAAACTGCACAGTGAGAGAATTCCTTTATACTTTACGTAATGTAACACTGGCCTATATACCTGAAGGTATGTGGATGAGTTATGATATACTTACATACATGGAATGAGGTATCACACTCGGAATGTATCACAGACAAGTTAGAGACAACTACTATGTTTTACGACGCCAGAGCACGTCTCTAGCCGAGACCTTTAAATGTTATGCGTTAAGTTACAATGCCCCATTAGGTTAATTGAGATAACTTTTAAGTTGATCTTGTTAAGAATTTTCCTTTAAAGGCTCACCACATTATGTATGTTTTAAATTCCTAGAATGCAACTAACATGAGAAACATTCTTTCATTCAATTAACAATGAAAACCGTAGCTAGTAAGAGATAGAGCAATCAGATCTTTGAAAAAGAGAAAAGAGCACACCTAATGCAATTTCCCTAGATATTCCTATCAAGCATTCACAAACTACAATATGCAAAATGAAAGTCTTTCTTTTCAATCCCCTTAATGTTTTAAATGAAAAAAATGAAACTAATGCACATACAATCAATTAATCTTTTTGCAAGAATGAAGACTTTACGACGGTTCCTTTTCGAAAGAAATGAAGACTTTTACGACACTTTCTTTTGAACAAAGATTAATCGACTAAAAAATAACTTTTACAATGAATTGATAGTGATAAATAAATCATTTGAGAAACACTAAAAATTCAAGGCCAAAGTAGGGCTAGCAAAGGAAACACAAATTGATTTTAGAGACACAAGCATCATTGATCTTTCAACAAGAAGAAACAGAAGGAAATTTGGGAAGAATCAAGTCAAAGGAGGGATTTTTTACCTAAGGAGGATCAACGCAGCCTTGAATGGGAGACAGTGCACTTTAGAGCATTGTCCTCAAGCCAAGGGTGCTTTACAGTGCCCTGTCTCTTGACCAAACTTGCGCTAGTTCTAGAGAGGCCATCCTATGGGGCTTTCAAGCCCAATTTTTACCAAAAAACACTTCAAAAACACTGAAACAACATCAATGGAAGAAAGTAAAGTCTAATAGGGTGTACTAGGATGAATGTAAACTACCCGGAACAATGATCATTCCCCAGTATGGTCGCTAATTTGTTAGGTGGAATTTTGCATCTACAGATAAATACAATTTCCCTAGGTGGGTAGCTACACCTAGAACAACAGATTTAAAGTGCTTAACCTTTTTCTATAGAAGATAAATAAGAAAAGGGACCTACTTGTTATCTTTCGATTTCCCTTTGTCTCCTTTGTATGGCTCTCTTCATTCCTTATCAAACTTAATCCGGTCGACAAGTACCTACAATCATAAATAGAGGAAAAAAACCAATCAAAGCAAGACATCTATCTACTATAAACAAATGGAATCGAAAGAATTTACACATATTGTTGGCTTGAGGGGGCCTGACCCAGGTTCTGTGTTAATTTGCCAAACAAATCCCTACGCTATTGGCCCTTTTGACATTAGCCCATGGAGCGCAGACCGAAGCCTCACTTGAAGCACTATGGGGTGATGCTGGAACCAATTTTCTACACCCTGAGATGGTTGTGATGTCGTTTGATTCCCTATATCCCTGCCTTCACGTAGGTCGCTTCACTCTAGGGATTGCAAGATGATCTCCTTATTCTATCCTTTAATACCTCCACAAAAGGGTATGATCGACCTTCACGTAGCCCTAGCCTACTGCTCAAGTACTTTCGCGCTGCTATTGGCAGCATGCTGTGTAGATTCCATAATTAATCTAAGTGACTTGCTTATCTTATCAAACAGTTATAGTTAACACCACGTAAACATATATTCGTAATTGCGTTCAATTATTAAACGTAATTGCATTCATTCATGCATCACATAAGCATAATAAAGGAAATTCATACATAACATATTAAATGCAATAATAAAACAAAGACATAGGAATTGCAAATATTTTTCTTTATTAATATTTTCCAAGTGTTTATAACTCTGTCCACCCTGCGCACATAGCTACAGGGGTCCGCGCACTCAGCTGTGGACTTCTACCCTAGGCCTCTGCGCACTTAGCTACGAAGCCTCTACCTATGCAACAACCCAAGACTTAGACTTCTTACTCCAGAGCTACGACTCTCTTACATGTTGTGTATTTAAAACTACTTAGAGCTTAACTATTTTTATACAATCCCATGGTCCATGGACCATGGGTAGATCTACGGACCATGGGTAGATCTCTTACAGTTCAATTTACTTTTACAAAACTAAGGGTGGACTAACCTTTATGACACATAATACCTTCGCCTTCCATGACCACAAAATGTGGAGTATTTACATTTTTATTACAAAATTTGACTCAAACATGGGATTTTAGCCCCAAAACTACCCTTGGGGGATCCCGCTCCCAACAGTCCCCCAACACAAACATTGTGACTCATTCTCTAGTCACTCGATATGCATGGAGATCTTTGCACTAAGCCCATCCAGTCCAACCCGTATGACCGCTACCTCGATCGTGCACTGAAATGTCGCCTGCTTTGCATCTTCCATTGTCTTCTCGGTCATCGTTCCTGTGCTGTCAACTTGAAGCTTTTGTTGCGTCACTTGCAAAGTCACAAGCTTGCCTTGAATATTTTCTGTGACTGCATAAGCTTCCTCCAACCATGGATTTAGTTGCACCTTTAGCATTGCTTCCTTGTGCAGTGTTACATCCACCTGTTCCTTCAGCTGCTTGGCCTCCTATAGCTTGGCTAGCCTTTGTGTCAGTGCGACGGTTCATGCTATGCCCTTAACTTCATCCTAACACTGTTTTAACTTGCACGCATCTGTCTCTAGCCTCTGTACATTTGGGTCCTCCTGCAAGATTTTCAGGACCTCAAATGATTGCTCGAACAACTGTGTGCAATTTGCTACTGCACTGTCCACCGCCATGACTTCCTTTGTGACAACAGTCACTTGCTGTTCCTTGACTTCTGGCTGTGTTAAAGGTCAGGCCCTTAACTGCAGCTCTATAATCTGTAGGTTCAACTCCAGTTGAATCCATGCCATCTTAGTCTGAGTTTCGTGCACCACTATGGCCAATTTGCGAATGCGGACCTCAACTGGCTCGTCCTCTGGAATGGCCAACTTTGGGACCATTCTGCATGCCTCCTTAACAACCTGCATGATCTTCTTGCTCTGGTTGGTCGCCTTGGTCGTAGTGGCAATGGAAGAATTTATCTGTAGGGCCATATGTTCATTGTTGATCCACTATTTTCTGATCACCTGGAGGGCGCAGTTCTCTCGTGCCCTCATTTATGCAATTACTCCATCTTGCAAAAGGTGGAGTGCTTCGTGTGGAAGCGCTGCTAGGTTCAGCCCAACTCCCTTCAAGGTGCTGATAGTGCACCTGTCAGCCTCATTTTTCGTGGTCAATGGTCCATCTGACAACACTATCACACTGGAAGCCTCCGTGCGCAACATATCAACAACCTCTGAAGTGCCGATGGCCAAGCTAGTATACACCGTACCATCCTGCGATGCGCGGGTCTACAACTCCTACAACCTAGTCTGGATAGACCCTAGTATGATCTACTGTTGCTGTTCAAATTATTGCAGGGCCTCCATGGTGACATCTCTGACTGTGTCACTGATATCATGTAAGTCTCTCCCCATCAATGTGATAGGGTCCATGGAGGTCTTGGTCACCTTGGATTTCTTTCTAGGCCCTCCCTTCTCCAGCTCTCTTATGTGCTTAATGCAGGCATACATCTGCTAAGGGTCCACATCGTGTTGTTTTGTGTTTTCCTCTTCTGTTGCAAGTGAAGGCAACCACGCACCTTCATTAGAGCCACACTCTATTTTTCCTGTCTACTTACCTACCTACTTTTATGCTTGTTCCGCCTGGGCCTTCTCAGCGGCCTCCTTTTATCTCTTCTCGACTAGATGCACCATTTTTAGCTTGGCCTCCTCCTTCTTCTTCTGCACAACGAACTTGGTTCCACCCACCTCCAAGTCCATGGTAATGAACCACGCCATTGGACATTGATCAAGCACCGCATCGGTGGCATCATTTGTGGCCAGATACAAGAAGTCGTACCACTTCTACGAAGGGTCCTTCCACGCCCTAATTGATACTCAATGGAAATCAACTTTAAACTTGGAATAGCTCTGTAGGTTAGCATATACCATGGGTGAAAATCATGGCTTGCGATTGATGGCCATCCTGATATTCATTTCCATAAAGATCTAGAAGATCTTGCTGTCCTGAACTTGCTGCGCGTCCTTGGTCGCCGACAGCGAAGTGTACTTCATTGCTTTAGAAAGGTTTGGTGCGACCGAAGGGAACTGACTCTCCTCTGGTAGCTCCCATGCTACCAACATAATAAAAAAAAGAGCCACGCATAGTAGAATGTCTTGCTTTGCTCTTGTGCTTCGCAACAGTTCGCCAGGAACTCTCTGCGAAGGTAGTACGACCAGTTAAACTAGATTCCTTCTACGCACTGTTGTGCGAGTGTGATGACAGGTGTCGACACCTTGTCGGCGTGACACTTCCACATTACCTTCCCTACAAGGATATGCATTGCTACCTTCACAACGGGGTCACAAATGTTGGAGATAGCGTACTCACGCGGCTTCTTTACCAGCTTGAATTTCTCCTTCTTTGACTCTGCGAGAGCCTGCTCGCCAAAGATCATCACCAGGATTCTCGCTTGAATATGACATGCGATTTATCCAGTGAATTAACATATCTGTGATGAGTATCGGCTCCTCTAGCCACAAACACCCATCATGCACCAAGCACAACAACTACTTGATGACAAAAACTATCACCAGGGTGCGGTTATAGTGTGGTACCCATAGCAGGTTCAAAAATCCTTCCTTCTCTACCCCCTTGAGCCACCTTCGCGGATCCAATATAGCCATTCATGTATTTGTGTCTATGATGCGGCGCATCAGCTGCTTGGTTTCCTGGTGTGGGAATTTCTCATGGTTTGCCAAGTCCTAGTCTTATAGCTTTAGTATCGACACTTGTGCCAAATGTGGACCGTCAAAATCAATTTCATCCAGTAGCAGAGGGGTTTACAGGGGATTCTTACTCTCATCAATTTCCTTTGGGACCTTGGACTTAGGCTTGCGTGGAGGGACATACTTTGACAACTGTGTAATAGGGTCTGCACCCTGGGTTTCAACCTCCTCTACTTCAACCCCCACAACCACATTGTCCATTGGGATGTCTTCGATATCCTCCTCCTTTGCTTCTAAGTTTATGGCGTTTCCCTTCTCCCGTGTAGTGGGTTTTTTTGGGTTTCGCCTTAGTGAGGTGTGCACCGGTATGGCAGGCTACTTTCCCTTCTTGTCCTTCATGGTTTCCTTGGTTAGGGTTGGCTTTGGTCTCAACATTCTCGATGACTTAGGGGTAGCTTCTTTGGCCTCCATATCAATTTCCTACACATTCTCCTCAGCTACCACTTCTTTGATGTCCATACTTCTACGCGTGTCGACATGACACTATTCACTAGTTCCCATGTCTCATTTGACAATTGTTGAAATGCTGGATTCGCTATCAGATCTTGAAAGAATTCACGGTTCATGTGCACCTGTGAGCACAACAACTCAATTCTCAAAATTCCAAGCGTTTTTCACTAGGCAACCACTTGTAATTTATAGGGCATTTCGAATTCAAATCCGACCGTTCCCCCCAAAATCGATTCATTAATCTCGAATTGGTGGTAGATTTTCAAGGATCTAAGCCATAAATTTTGTCTTAAATTCTGGCCACCCACTCCATTTGGCCTCACTTCTACCATATTTTCATGAATAGTGACTTTAACGGTCACTTTTCGGCTGACCTGCATGATTTCTCCCTGGGTAGCGCATCTCCCTCCACACTACTGCGAACCCAATGACACTTCCTTGCTTCACACCATTCGCCAATCGTGCAACTCCCTAACCTGAGCAGTGTACTTTATAGTCTCACACCTCGTTTCAGTTTCCTAGAGTGCTAAGACTATGCTACCTTCATTTAGTCACATGGCTGGACCGCTGGTGTATGGCTTCAAGCGACTGCCATTCACCTTTCCTAGGAAGGGTTCTCCATTCAATTTGACCAGTTGTACCGCTCCTCTATTGGTAACATCCTTAATGACATAGGGCCCTAGCTAGTGCATCCTGAACTTCCCTGGAAATTTATCAAATTTACTATCATATAACAAAACAAGGTAATTTACCTTAAATGTGCGCAACTTGATGTGTCGATCATGCCTTTTCGCGCTGCTTTTGGACCTGCTGGTGAAATCTAGCCAAAAATCTCTCTTCTTTGAGCTCATCCAACTGTTCAAGCCTCTCCTCCAGAGCTCCATGGTCATCATACCTGTGAGTGCTACTATGCACAGACTAGGCACGATGTATTCCATAGGCATTACCGCATCAACGCCATAAACAAGCCTAAAGGGTCTTTGTCTAGTCAACTTCTTGCATGTCGTTCGATAAACCCATAATACTGCAGGTATGTGTAGGTCCCAATCACTTTGATGAGAATTTCAAACCTTGGTTAGTGCATTTTCAAGCACTTTATTGAATGCTCGCACTGTCCCATTAGCCTGCGGGTGATAAGGTGTGCTCTTTTAGTGGTATACCTGAAATTCCTCCATTAGCCCGCTGATTGTCTCATTCAAGAAGTGTGTACCGCGATCACTCATCAAGATCCTCAGACAACCAAATTGCGTCAGTACATGCTGAAAGAGTAATTTTGCAGCAGTCACACCTGTGCAATCTTTCACAGGTTGTGCCTCTACCCAACAAGTCAAATACTCCGTCGTAGTGATAATGTACCTCGCTCCTATCTTTCCTTGTGGCTGAATGGGTCCTACAAAATCTATCACCCACTTCTCAAAGGGTTGCAACATCATTTGTGGATTCAAAGGCATCTCATCCCTCCGTGATGCCTTGTTAGTCCTTTGACACACATCACATGCCTTGTAGTATGTTTTTGAGTCCTGATGGAGGGTTGGACACCACAACGCTATGCGTAGAATCTTCTGCGCGATTGCTCTCCCTACATAATGTTCTCCTGCGGTGCCCCTATGAGCGTCCATGAGGATGCTTCTTATTTCGAACTCAGGTACATACCATCACAATATATCATCAGTCCCCATCTTGTACATATGTCGAACAATGATAGAGAAATTTGTTGCACGCACCACTAATTCCTTCTTCTGTTGGACAATGTATCCTTCCGGTGCAGTGCTATAGGAACTATATTATATCCTCAAAATGACAATCTACGACGCACACTGCAAATAGTTGCACATCAGGCAATCCTTCTTCCAGGTTAGTGGGTTCTTCTCCTATTTCGATGCATGACAGATGGTCTGGTCCCGTGTTCAGTCGTACAGGCCTCATAATAACTTCAAAATCATACTCCTGGAACAATATAGGCCACCTACATATTTCCCCCCCAACACATGCTTATTGACCAGGTACTTCAATGTGAGGTGATCTGTATACATCTTAAAATGGCCTCCCAGCAAGTAGTGCCTATACTTCTATAGTGCATACACCATGGCTAGCCCTTCGCGCTCAGTGGTGGAATAGTTCTTCTCTACTTCGGATAATCTTTGGCTTGCGAACGCGATAGGATGATTTAGGAAGACTAGAATCAACGCAGTGACCATCTTTTCTTTCAATATATCCAAGCTCTTCTTGTAGTCATCGTTCCAGCAGAATGTGACATCCTTCTTCAACAATTTCTCCATAGGCACAGTGATCTGGGCATAGCCTTTGATAACTTTTTGTAATATCCTGTATGTCCTAGGGTAGTGCGTAGTTTCTTCACACTCCATGGCTCTTCCAAGTTTAGAATCACCGCGATCTTTACAGGGTCTACCATTAGTCCCTGTCTGCAAACCATATGCCCCAACAAGTTTCCAAAAGGGAAAAAAAACAGACACTTCTTGAGATTAAATACGATCTGGTATCTTCAATAGGAATCCAACATCAGATGTAAGCTTGCTACATGGCGCTTAACCAACCCAAACACAGCCCAGTGATCAAAATATACCTCGAGGAACTTATGAATAAATTCCTTGAATGCAACAACAACTACGTGCGAGAGGATTGCAGGTGCATTCTTCAATCCGAAAGGCATTTACAGTGTACTGAAAGCAACTCCACTCAGTCGCGGAGGTTGTTTTACTCCTGTCCTCTAGCGTGATTTTGATCTAGTTGTACCCAAAGAACCCATCAATGAAGGAGTATGCTTCCTAGCCACCTACATTGTCCAATAGTTCATCAGTGAACGAAGTCAGGAAAGGATCATGTACACAAGTGTCATTCATCTTTCTGAGATCCACGCATATCCTTATTTCATCCTTCTGCTTCCTTTCCTGTACCACCATTGGACTTACCCAGTCAGATTCTTCCACAGGCTCAATGATGCCTACCACGAGCATCTTGTCCAGTGCTAAGTGGACCTTTACGTTATATTTTGTATTGAGATGGTAAGGTCTTTGCTTAACTGGCTTCGCATCGGGTTTCAATGTAATATTCATCATTCCTAGGTCCCCGATTATCCCTTTCAAATCTGTAAACTTGGTAGGGAATAAATCCTGGTATTTTTGGAGCAATTCAGCGATATTATCCACTCTCGCATCGTCCCAGTAGTCTCTAATCTTCACGAACTTGGGTTCTGCCTCCATACCAATGTTTACTTGTTTTTTTTTCAACAACGCGGTTATATCAGGGTTCTCAATCTGCGGTCCTTGAACCTCATGGTGACCTTCTGTTTCTGAAATGTTAACCTTTCGTGGATCCTCATCCTCTTCTTCAACAGTTACATTATAGAATTCTAGCGCGTGACTCAGCTGAGTAGCCCATTTAGGTTGAATAAGGTCTAAAGGATCTTGCGATTTCCTAAAGATTGCTGCTTTTACTTCTTGTAGCGCTTCATCAATACTGTCAAACCCGTCCTCAAAACTGAATGTCATCATGAATCCATCGTGTAGGATATCCCATTTGCTTGTCCCATGGTGGAGCTCAGTTTCTACATACTAGTTCATTAGGACGATATCCAGGGTGTGACAGAACAAGTGCACCCATTTAGGTTGGGGATTTTCTCCATAAGCCTGGGTCCATTTGGCCAAATGTGCATGTGGATCATCCTGCCCATCATACTTGTCTGTCATTCACATCTTTGGCTTCCCAAAGCAAGTTCTCATTATTCACCTACATTCACGCCAATCATCAAAGCTTCCCTTGTGCGTACCCCACCATCTTGCGGGCGTAGCACCCAGTGCCCAATCTAGCGCCTATAAGCACTGCTTTTCTGGTACCTCCTTGAAATGCATCCAAAAATATATCTACCTCATTTATACCATCCTAAATAGGAAAATTTCTTACCTCTGAGGATGCACAACGCAGCGATCGGGTCATCATGTTGCAATTTAGCATAGTCACTTCATGTATCTGGTTCTACCAACACTCTAACTCTTCATCGGAGTTTGAAGTGTAGGAACTCTGGCGATCCCATGTAATCCATCCATCCATGGTGGGGTTCACCTAATATTGATCTTGCACCGTTATCTTATAGATACATTCCAAATCATCATCACTCTCGTAATCGCGGACTAGTTCCGTATAGCGTGATCCCTCAGCAGGACCTAGAGGTGCTATTATGCATAGAAATTTCTTCGCAAGGACCATCTTCCACTTCTTCAGATTGATTACCCCATTCACATCAGTGGCCTAGTTAATTCCTAGGAGTGCAAGATAGGGATTGTTGTCATCCACTATCTCTATTACGTCAAAATTAGACAGCATGCTCGCTCCCTCAGTATCCACGGTCACCCCCTGCAGCGCTCCATGGGGATGATATTCTGTTCATTAGCCATCCTTAGCTGAATCAGAGACCACTGAAACGTGGGTATCTCCATTCATTCCCAAGTCTGCTTCAGTAGGACATTCACGTCTAACCCCAGGCCCAAAATAACCTGATCCATTTCATACTCTCCTATCTGCGCAGTCAGTCTCATCTCATGTCCCATCCTTGTTTTATGCTTTCCAATCTTTCATACTACACGTGGCTGACCCGACGCGGTTCCAACACATCTATTGATGAGCTCTTGTAACCATTTCATAGCCTTAATATCATGAAATAACTTCATACAGGCCTCCAGGAAAGTCATGAGCATAGAGGGGTCCATCTCCTGCTCAGGCTTATCCTTGCTTCCTGAGGTGGAGGCCTCAATGAAGCTCTTCTTAGCTTCCATGAAGGTTTCATGTACACGCTCCAAATCAAACTCAGCCTCCTTTGCTGGAGCTTTACGAATCCATGTATTGTCTTCTGGTTGTTTCCCCTTGTCATCTCCTCTTGCAATTCCACTTCTAAGAACTATATTTACATTGGGATCCTCTTTATGCGGTTCAGACCTCATCATCTACAGGTTTTGAGTCAGTAGAGGTGGTAGCGCCTCTTTATCACATATCCTAGCTATGAGTGTAGGACAGTCTTCTGTTTCATGATCAAACAATGTGCAATACTTGCACGATGGACGTGTTGGGTTAGTGCAATCATAGGCATACTGTTTCGACCCTCTGTAATTGTAGCAAACCAATTGTCCTCGACCTCTACCAGGTCCTCCTTCGCCTCAGCCTCTTCCGCGCCCCTGAATCCTGTCTGCGCCATACCTGCACTTTGGTTAGGGGGCCGCGTTTTGGTCTGAATCCTATAGGCAGGATTTCTATCCATCATCAATTCATAGCTCCTGCAAGTACGCTCATCATGCCCTACCAACCTGAAAAAGTTGTAGAATAGCTGTTGCGGTGTCTGCACAAACTTCTGTAGCAAGTGGCAGTTATCCGTGGCATGATTTCTGGCTACTTGACAGATAACAAACCATAATGCAAGCCCCGCACTAGGTCCTTCTTGAGCTTATAGCCTTAAAGGCATCAGTTCCCCTCCTACAATATAGTTCACAAAGACTAGGCAATGGTCCTTGTCATGCCCCTGACTCTTACATATCAAGCACCATACCTCCTCGAGCACCTCTGGTCGAACCATCATGTCTTGCTTCAGAATTTGCATCTTAAGGCATAGATTATTAAACTGCGCATGGATCTATTGAACTCCTAGATTTGGATCTTGCATCAAAGTTTCATGTAGTCTCATGGAAATCTCCAAGGCCTCCTCTTGAGTGGTTATCTTCTGATGTGACATTGCAACCCTTAAGTGTGGTAGGAGCGAAACAACAAACCGCTCATAATGTTGTCCATCTGTTAGGTTCAAGTTGGCTTTGCAGATTGTACATTTCAACCTCTAATCCAATTACCAAGGTGTCTCGCCTGGTTGCATCATGATTTCTTTGAATCCCACAATCAATTGCGCCTCAAATTTAGGCCTACTGAATTCTTTATTCAATGTTGTCTGGATGTTTTCCACTCCAGCATTCGGGTTATCATTAAAGGACTTAATATACCAGGTTAGCACGCGATCTCGTAGAGCACTAACTAGTGCCGCCTTCTTGATATGATCATCTATAATACCTTGAGCTTCCCATACAGCCCTCACAACAAACCATAATTGGTCCGAGTCCTGATTTCCCAAGCCTTTGAATAGAGGCAACTTCACTATATTTTCCATACTGAAATGTGGTGGAGGTGGAGGTGGTACAGGTGAAGTTAGAGGTGATGTTGGTGAGGTCGGAGGTGGTATTCGTGGAAATCCTTGTCTTATTAACTAAATAGCACTTTGGGGAAATCCTTGTCTTATTAAGTAAATAGCACTTGCGGAGAAAACTTCACTATCTCTTCTTCATCACCTCGCGGAGGTGAAATCAATGGGCTATACTCCCGACTGTTTTTCTCTTCATTCTTGTAAGTTTTTCCGCTTCGCGTAGTTCCAAACATCAAGGTCGCTTCATAACCCTTTTTTCTCAAAATAGCATTTTAATCCAGGTATTCAAAGATTTTACTTACTTACCTCGTGGTCATTTGAAAAAACATCGCTCCGCCTCACTGTAGTTGACTGAGGTGCCAACCACAAATTCAGTCACAAATCCTCCTATGATGTGATCGAGCCAATGATTGACAACACAGGTGATCTTATCCTCCGATGCTTCCAATTTCTGTATTGGCTCCAGGGTCCACACAATAGGACCTTCAAGTTTCCACCTTCCTTGGCTATCTGCTGGCTTCACGATCCACTTGTATAGCTCAATAGGGAAGGAGCAAAAAAAGATCTCGTGGATTTTTGTATACAGGTATCTTTCCAACCACTGTTCCTTTGTCAGTCGCGAGTTTATGTTCTCTTGCGCCATGAATTTGTGGATCTTCCTATCCAACCAATCTTTGATCTCCTTCTTATTTGGATTCCAGTGATACGGCTTCACACATCTCTTATGTAGATTCTGGTCTTGGCAATGGAACCATTTTTTGGCTTGAGGGGGCTTGACCCAGGTTCACCATTAATTAGCCAAACAAATCCCTACACTACTGGCCCTTTCGGCATGAACCCACAGAGTGCAGACCGAAGTCTCACCCGAAGTAGTATGGGGGGATGCTAGAATCAAGTTTCCGCACCCTGAGATGTTTGTGATGTCGTTTTATTCCCTCTATCCCTACCTTCGCGCAGGTGACTCCACTCTAGGGCTTGCAAGAGGAGCCCCTTATTCTGTCCTTTAATACCTCCGTGAAAGGGTACAATCAACCTTCATGCAGCCCTAGCCTGCTGCTCAGGTAATTTCACGCTGCTATGGCAGTGTGTCGTGCAGATTCCCCAATTAATCTAAGTGACTTTCTTATCTTATCAAACAATTATAGTTAACACCGCATAAACAGATATTCATAATTGCATTCAATTATTCAACGTAATTGCATTCATTCACGCATCAAATAAGAATAATAAAGGAAATTCATACGTAACATATCAAATGCAATAACAAAACAAAGGCACAAGAATTGCATGATATATTTCTCTATTAATATATTCAAAGTTTTTACAAATCTGTCCACCCTACGCACACAGCTACAGGGGTCCTTGCACTCCGGTGCATACTTCTAACCTAGCCCTTTGTGCACTCAGTTGCAGAGCCTCTACCTACGCTACAATCCAAGACTTAGACTTCTTACTCTAGAGCTATGACTCTCTTACATGTTGTGTCTCTAAAACTACTTAGAGCTTAACTCTTTTTATACAATCCCATGGTCTGCGGACCATGGGTAGATCTCTTACAGCTAACTTTACTTTTACAAAAATAAGGGCGAGCTACCCTTTATGACACATAATACCTTCACGCTTTGTGACCACACAATGCGGAGTCTTTACATTTTTATTACAAATTTGGCTCAAACATGGGCTTTTAGCCCCAAAATTGCCCTTGGGGGATCCCGCTCCCAACACATATAATCATCATACATAAAGACAAGAATATGGGAAAAGGTGTAAACAACTTTATTAAGTAGAAGGAAGAGTTACAACCATGAAGTTTGATCTAATGTCACTCCTCTAGCTTGGTTTCCAACCAAAATCACATTAATAGCACAACACTCCGGGAGCATAACAAAACTTGTTTACAATCTCAATCCTCACACCAACAGTATCTCCTTACAAATTCTCAAATTCAAACCACTGATCACTTAGATGAGTGCTCAATTTATAGGAAAATGGAGGAGGTTTGGTCATAAATGAGGGTATTGAATGGCCTTCCAAACTTAGAGTTAGTTTCCATGGAGGAAAGGATGAGAGGATAGGAGGTTACTTAACTCATTCCCTATCCAATTTCGAGCTCATAAGAGATGATAAGTGTGGGAATCTTCTAGAAGGCTCCAAAATATAAGATATACCCTATGAGGATTTCGTTCAATCTCACCCAACGTAGGTCAAAGTGTGCCTAAGTGCTTTGGAAATCACCCTGACATGGGCCGACCTACATTGAAGTAAGTTACCCTTGACCAAGGTTGTGCTAGTCCCTCAAGGACACATTTTTTAGAGCTTCAGGCTAAGAAACTCCCAAGGAAGGAGGCATTCAAAGTGATGACTTGTCTAGGACATGTAGCAACTGAATTAGGGTTTGATGAGCGCTAATGCCACTAATCTGAATGATGGGAGTGATGTTCCCAAATGGATCTATAACACTCTCCTGTATGACACTGGTATGGAGCTATTGACCACATTCCATTAGTCCTCCACCACTTGCCTTTCCAACCATGTTCAGAAGTGGCATAAAAGGAGGAGCACATGTCATCCCTGCCTTTCGAAGATAGTGTTTATGTAGATTGGTTTCTTAGGAGCCTTTTATCTCCCATTGGAAAAAGATGTCATGTCCCATTTTCCTCTGACCAAGGAAGAAGCTCTCCAAACCGCTCTAAGATATAATCTGATTTATGCACAATCTAGTTATGTCTATACCATCATTCTAGACCTCCCCCATCCTGGAAGTGCCAATGCACCAGGGGCATCTCACGTCTCCGATGGTATCATTGGATCCCTTTCACACTCTTCACCATATACTCAACAAAATTATGGCTACCCATAGGGGGCACCAATTCCTCCAACAATTATGCGCCTCCTACTAGAAACATGTTTCCAGGACCCCAACCCGTTTACCAAACGTTTCTCCTTCTTATGCATAGCCTAGTGCTCCAGCTCCTCAAGCATTAGCGTCGAAACCTCCCATGCATCCTCAACCCCAAAAACCACCGCCCCATTAGGGTAAAGTGTTTTCACAGCAGATTGCTACCAATCCAAAAAATTTAAAGAAAAAGAATAAGGGGAAGGGTAACAAGGGTAATCAAGGTAACCAACCTAGTGAACCCCAGGGGAACTAGCCTAACACCAACAACCAGCAATAAGGTAGCCAACCCAAGAAAAACAAGGCTATTCGTACGAACAAGCCTTGTGCATGTTTTGGTGTACATGGCCATTATACACATGAGTGTCCTCTTCTACCCTAGATGCACCAAATGTGGGAAGCTCAAGCAACTTCTAGAGGTCAACAATCACCTCAGAATTCTGTGCCATCTCAACTGATAGTGCTCACAAGTCCTTTCCCTTAGCAAGGGTTTGTTGCTGCTCAACCTCAACCAGGTCAAGTAGCTCATCCCCCCCAAACTTCTGGTCCCAGTGACTACCAGATACTTATGATGAAATTCAATGAGGTTAACCCCTCCAATATCAACCTGCAAAATCGGTCGGGTCAATATGACAAACTCTCGACTTCGTCTACCACTGATTCCAAAACCAAAGTATCTGATGAGCCTCTTACAACACCAAATGGTCCTTTACATATCCCTCAACCTAAGGTTGAGGCCATTCCTAAGATCCCAAAGGGACCATTACGTCATAATGCGGCTTCTAACAGAACTACCCATACATACAATATAGTAGGTGACTTGGCACAATCACCTGCTGCTATGTTGACACTAGAAGTCCTCTAGTCATGCCCATCCCAAAAGAAATCTCTACTAACTTCCCTGGGTGTAGTAGATCCTTCTGACGATTGGTTGATTGTCTTCTTGGTTGATACATCAAAGCCTCCCCCATTTCCTTCATTTGTTTCTTTCCAAATACCAGTTAGAGTCCGTAATGCCATCATCTCCCGATGCATTATTGACAAAGGCACATCCACCTGTGTGATGTCCACTTCTATTTGGAAACAACTTAGGTCACTTGAGTTGTCCCCCTCCACCATAACTTTCCGTGCTTGGGATGGACACTCCTCCCATCCCCTTGGAATGTACCGCAACTGTCCAGTGACCCTTGCTGACAAGACTATCCATGTAGACATTGAAGTCATTGATGCCCCTTTGGATTACAACATTCTCTTAGGTCATAGTTACACATATTCCATATTAGCTGTTGTGTCTACAATGTTCCACAAGATGTGCTTCCCCCTTGAAGGGAAGATCATTACCATCGATCAATTGACTTACTCTGATCCAACATCCATGACCTCACCTGAGTCCATTATCTCATCAATGTATGACAAACATTTGACAACTCCTACCACCAGTGTTTCACCCAGAGTCTATAAAGATTCCTCATTGTTTCTATCAGTTGTTGTAGATCTACAATGTTTATCAACCATTTATATTGTTGATATTGTTTGTCATTGACAATCTTAAGTGGGTTCTTTTCATACATCTTTGAGAAAAAAACACTACAACAATGTATGTTTATGTGATGATCTCATTTGTTGCACATGTTATGATGTTGTTTGCTCACATGAATGATTTGCAAGAATAAATGAAAATAAAAATTGTAATTAAAGGTAAAATTATCCTTAATACTGGTTCGCCCTCCTCTCAATATTAACATTGTTTCCAATAATTGGTATCAGAGGAAAGGCTCCTTCAGGAACAAATTAAGTGCTTGAAGGTAGATCAAAAGGAAGCATGGATAATCAAGTTTGGATAACACTAGAAGGAGTACCATTCTTGAATGGAACAAACTATGTGCTTTAGAAGGTTAGAATGGGATCCCATTTAATGGCCATTGATTTAGATGTTTGGTTGTCTATAGAATATGGAGAAACGAATGAGTTTGGTACAAAGGTTGAGAGAATTATCATGAAAGGGATATCAAAGTTAGACACTGATAAAGTGAGACATTGTGAAACAACATCGGAAATGATGGACAAGTTGCAATGTGTATATGGAGGAGATAGCCACAAGAGTCAAGAAAATATTGATGAACCCTCTTGCGGAAAGAAAAAGTCATAATTGGTAGATGATGCTGTTGGAAATGACAAAGAGAAGAAGAGAAGGAAGAGGAAGAAGAAAGCATCCCAGAAAGAAAATGATCAAAGGACCAAAGAGATTCCTCCAAATGTGGAAGTTGTTGATCATCACTCCAAAGGTGATGAAGAAGAAGACTTAGATGAGAGGAAAAAAATATTAAAAGGTAAGATATTTTTCTATGATAATTGTAAATAAATGTTGAAAAATGCAACAAAAAAATCTCAATTTGATTTTTCCTTGATTAAATTGAGAAAATTCGAACTTCCACATCAACGAACAAATTGGATGCAGTTAACTTGTGTGACATGGCTTGTGTCACGTAGTTTACTTTGTAAATTCGGGGTTGAGGAATTAGAGTTCAATTAAGCATGTGTGATTGCTAATTTGTAGAAATCAAGGCCAATTATCTCAAGTTGTTTTCAATTAAACTAGTTCCAACTATTGGAAGAACTAGTGGAAGGTCAGTTGTGCAGTGGGACTTTGGTGAAACTCAATGATCGTCTAATTAACTAATCAATCAACCCAAAATAACTAGTGCATGTAGAGAATCCGAGTTCCCCAGTTGTGATGGAGATTCCAAGGGAGTGTAACATTAGTTGTAAACTAGTCTTGAGTGTACAGGTGTTGCATGCAGTCAGATGATCAACCTTGGGAATTACACAATCCATTTTAGAGAAATTCCTAAATAATAGGAGCCTAATTTCTAGAGGAATTACGCAAGGAAATAAGGGCTCAAGTAGAAAAAAAATTGACTAATTCTCAAATAGAGCTTCTCAGTCAGTAAAGAGATAGGTTATTCACTTGTAGGTTGTGCTCAGTTGAGAAAATAAATTATAATACATCTCTATTCATCAGATTAATGCAAGCAGGCAAAGGGGTTTTTAGCAGATTTCTTTCCCCTTGAAAAAATATTGTGTGCATCTGTGCTATTTCTAACTACATGTTTGTGATTAATGTTTTAAATTACGAATTGAATTCCACAAAGCAATAGAGTAGGTTTGTGTCTTGTGATTTTGATTAAAACCTCATGAGCAGTTGCAAATATACACCATTTTCTCTACATCGTATTAGAGAAGGATCACATTAGAGTAGGAATTTTGAAGTTGTTTCTCAGGAGGTTCGAATTTGTAGTTTAGTGTAGTAAGATCTCTTAAAAACTGAGAAGATGACCTTCAATGGGCTAAGGCTAGAGTATTCCTTTGAAGTCAGCTCTAATTTCATTGCATGGAAGCATCACATGGAGGCAGTATTGGATGAAAATGGATTTCTAGAATACATCAAGAGATATGTTGTGAAACCAACAGGATATGATGCATAGAATCTTGCTCAGTGCAAGAAATATGTAGCCAAGGTGAGGAGAATAATATTGGAGGGGGTTCGTGACCACATTGTCATCAATATCCATGGGAAATAAACTCCTTATGCAATGTGGTAGACACTGAATAATATGTTCTAGAATAGAAACGTCCATAGGAAACTGGCACTCAAGGATAAACTTTGAAATATCAAGATGCAGAAGAATGGCACTATTCAACAATATCTAAGAAATTTCACACAAGTTTGTGATGAGCTTGCAACATTGGTGTTACTATTTAAGATAATTATTTGGTAAGCCTATCCCTTCTAGGCCTTTTGAAGATGTAGCACAACTACCAAGATTCAGTGAATGGGAGGGAGAAAATGCCAAATTGGGAACACTTATGGTCCGATTTAGTACAAGAGGAAATAAGGCGGAATACCAAATATGGGACTTCATCCAAGGGTAAGAATGAAGAACAATTTTCATTGGTTGGAAAGGGAAATAAGGGAAAAGGGAAGAAATCTCAAACCAAACCAGAATGCAGCCAGGGGGAAAGAAGAAATATTTGTCCAAAATTAAATGCTTCCATTGTCATGAATTCGAGCACTATGCCACGAAGTATCCACACAAAAAGGCAAGCAAGAATATCTCAGGAGGAGAAGTAGGTCAAGCCTTAGCTTCAGATTTCAAGCTTGACTTTACCTTTATTACATGCATGACCATCACAATGATCTGGAGAGTGTGATACTTGGACTCAGGTGCATCGCACAACATGACAGGGTGTAGAGATATTTTTAGTGACCTGGAGGAGAAATATTTGCAAATGCACATCAAACTAGGGGAAGATGGAAGGTACAACACGATAAAGGTTGGTACAGTCACCTTTCAGAGGGAGTTAGGATCCCCTCTCAGAATCAAAGATGCCATGTTCTTTCTGAGCCTAAAGAAAAATATCATCTCTGTTGTAGTTTTGGAGAACTGTGGTTATGATGTGATATTCAACATAGGAAAATAATTCCTGAGACACATAGCCACGAGATAGGTTAAGCAGATTTAGGTCCATGTGAATAACCTATATAGCTTAGATGTGGAAGAATGTGTTGCATTAAGCACTAAGGCAGAGAAAGTGTAGGTCTGCGATGTCAGTGAAATTTGGCATGTAAGACTTGGCCAATTGAATCATGGCGCATTGAAGATTATGCAAAAAATAGCCACTGGAATCCCTAAAGGAGAACTAGAGTAGCAGGATGTACTTTGGGGAAGTATGCAAAATATACATTCCATGATCGGGACAAGAAAGCACATGCAATCTTGAAAAGGATCCACTTTGATGTCTATGGACCTTTGTCGATAGCCTCCACTACCAGACACAAATATTTTGTCATTTTTATTGGCGACTTCTCATGGAAGTGTTATATCTTCTTTGCAGAACAAAGATGAGACATTCTCCAAGTTCGTAGAATTCAACGCAATGGTTGAGAAATAAACTAATAAGAAGGTGAAGGCTCTCAACAGTGATAATGGATGTGAGTACATGTCGAATGAATTAAAAAATTTCTGTGCAAAAGAAGGCATTTGACGAAAGTTGACAACACCTCACAACCCACAGTAGAATGGGGTAACTGAGAGAAAGAACCGTATCATTATGGGAGCAATGAGGACTATGTTGCATGACCAAGGCCTAACATTGCATTTGTGGGTAGAGGAATGCAACACAACAATCTATTTGCAGAACCGGAGTCCTCATCAGATTCTTTGCATGATTACACTAGAGGAGGCTTTCTCATGGAGAAGGCTGGATGTATCACACTTCAGGATTTTTGGAGCCTCTGTTTATTGCCATGTCTCCAAAGAATCAAGGAAGAAGATTGAGTTGACAACAAAATTGGGGTATTTATGGGTTACACAGAAACTCCCCACAACTACCGTGTGTACTTTCCATCCCTTAGAATGACAGTTGTGTGAAGGGATGTAAAATTTGATGAGGAGAAAGTGATGTAGTGCTCTCTTGAGAGGTAGCTTCAGATCCCATCGGAATTGGAGCTTTTAGCTGCAAAAGAGGAGCCTCAGGAATTTGTGGAGCATCCATAGGTAGAGGAGTAGAGAGTGGAGACATCCACTCAAGAAAAAGCATCCAAAGAAGGTAGAAAAAACACCAAGGAAATTGATAGTATTGTGAAATATGTGAGGGAGAATGTGGGAGCTCCTTCAAATTTATGTAGGCATAGAAGGTCAGTTGATTAGTACATTGGCTACATGGCTCTAATGAATGAGCTTATAGAGATTCAGCCATCCTCTTTTGATGAAGTAGTAGAGAAACATATATGGGTATATGCAATGGTGGAGGAATACAAATCCATTGTAAAGAGTAGTGTTTGGCAAGCGGTCCCAAGACCAAAAAATAAATTAGTTGTGGCTTCGAGATGGATCTTCAAGTTTAAGCATGTAGCAAATGAAAGCATAAATAAGGCCATATTTGTGGCCAAGGGATGCTCTCAAGTTGAGGGAATTGACTATGAGGAAACATTTTCTCCTATAACAAGGTACTCTTTAGGAGTATGACGATTGAGTGCAGAGAGTCTCAAAAGTGTTGAAGGTCGAGACCTAGCTGTACAAACCTTATGAGGGCTGAGTGCATATGAGTGTTGTGTATGTTACAAGAACATGGGCTTCACTAGGGGAGAAATATCATACTACGTGGGTTCATATTGGGGGGTATTCATTGAGGAAAAAATGACATAATATATAGGGGCAGAGGGTTTTTATATTGGCAGGTATAAAAAATGGCGCCCAAAGTTAATGAAAAAATATAAAGGGGTATAAAAAATTCTAATGAAAAAATGGATACCTACAATATCTAGTGAAAGTAGGGGTTTTTAAATTGGAAGGGTGTATTGGGTTCATTGTTAGGGGGTTAAATAATGTGATTTTTAGAGGTATTTTCCAATATGTAGTCAAATTAAGGGTATTGTTTAATATGCCATGAACACACGTGATATGAAAGAGGTTCATTTAGTGAATCCCCTGTGGTTGCAAGTGAGAATAGACCAATTAATTGCTAAAGGTGCTGCTAAATAGTGGACAAAATGAGCAGAGGACAAAGAGTTGTAGGGTTGAGAACAAAGGGCCAACTTGATAAATACAAAGTGAAATCAGGTAGAGTGGTTCCTAATTATAGTGAGTAGTGATTTCCTTATTGAGTGTGGGATGAATCCTATATAATAGGGAGTTGGAGATTCCATTTTAGTGGATATATGAAGAGAGTGTAGAAATTCCCACCTGTAGATCACCTGATAATGCAATAGACTAAAGTAAAATACTTGATCCACTTCCACAAACAATTATGCAGAAGCTTAATTGAATTCAGCAACAACAATAAGAACACATATAACTGATAAGAAGAAATCAATTACACATAACACAGAAGAAATAACCAGGGGAAAGCCTTAGCCTAAAACCCTAACTCTGTATTATCATACAAGTGGAAATATAGCCAATATTACAAAAAGAATCAGCTCAAAAGCTATCCTGCTCTCTCTGCAATACCTTTGTTGGTCATAGATAGTCAAAGGCATCTATCTAACCTCTGGTCTGCCCTCCAAGCCTCCTATTTCTTTGCACAATTTTGATTAGGGTCTAGTGCAGCCACTTGTGTGAAATGGCCTCTTCACACACTCACTAACCTCTGATCCAACTGCACAGTCCTGAAAGAGATAAATCTTCATCATGGATGAGCTTCCTTTATAGGAAAAATATTCATCCAACTGATAGTACACTGTCCCTTCTCTGATCTCAACTGGGTCTCTGTCTGAACTGACATGCATGAGTTATTCATGAGAGAATAATTAGTTATCTAAAGTGCAGCAGTTATATGCAAGCATGCATTAACTAACTGAACTTACAATTAATTCCACAAACTGTTGGAACTAGTCTAACTGGAATTAACTTAATTAAATCAGCTAACTAATTACAACTCAATATTACAACTCATCCTTATCTCCTTAATTAAGGGATAACTTCCTCAATGAAAGGGATAATTGTTGCATGTCTTTACATAGACTTCATGTTTGATTTTCTCTAACTAATCAACTCATGGTGAATTAATTAATTCATTTTCAAACAACTGTTAAGTTTTTTGAGAATGAAACAAGATGATGGAGCTTAGTGGAAAGGAGTCGCCTTCACTAAGTGGGCCTACAGGCAAAGTATGGCACAAGATCTATTTTTGGATCACAACAGGAGTGATCAAAGTCTATTTTTAGACTGGATGTCAAAAATAGAAAAGTCAAATATTATTGTCATATAATAATATTTAGACTATGAACTTTATCTTATTCTCTTGGAGCACTTTAGTTTGAGCTACAGATGTGGCACATGCAGCTGTTAGAAGGAAATACATTTTCTTTGTGGGTCAGTTGAGTTGTTGCATGCATGACTTCAGTTAGAACTCAATCAGTTGAGTTTGGTGGAGTTGATTGTGGAGTTGATGGAGTTGTGTTCAATTTGACTTGGTTAAACTAGTTGTAATTAGTCTAACTGCAAATAGACTAATGATGAGTTGTTAAACTAATTATTACCTCATAATGCAACTAAAGAATACATCAGTTAACTCAGTTGCATGTCAGTGCATGTTCAGTTCAGCAGGGACAAGTGTTAGAGGATCAGATTGCTATCAGTGGTGACTATAGTTGTGCATGAGGATTTGCACAATCAATGGGATTGAGTTATGCCAATGAGAATTGGCCAATGCCAAGTGATTATAGCCTCTGCTCACGTGATTCCCAGTGTGAGTGATTCTTTTGGGTAAATACGAGTTTGGTTCAACCATTCTCATCCATTCTTGAGCAGGTATTGAGCAGTGGAGGCAGGCAAGCAGTGGAATAGATTTGGAGATCAGATCTGAGCTGTATTATGTGTAACAAGTAGAGATAGTACTGGATACTTGTGAGAAGTATTGAATATTGTAATGTTACATGTTCTCAATCATTAATATACAGATAGTGTGGGGTTTTCAGCTGTAAGCTTTCCCCAAGTTACATACTGTGTTAATGTGTGCATGCTCTTGATGTTTTATTGTTATTGATGCTGCTATATTGATGATCAACGTAGAGGAGCTTATGTATTGTGTATGTATTCCGCAATAGTACATGATCCGGATAATCTCCATTGAATATGTGTTTATTATTCAAAATTTCTACAGGATTTAGGGAGATGTTTCTTCTGTGATTCGTGTGCCAATAGAATTTGTCTCTCAATGAGTGTGAGTCTTTGCCCTGATTTTTGTTTATCCTCTAATTTTTGTATGGTGACTTTCTTAGCTAGTGTTGTGTGTTCAACTTTTCCTAAAGGGTCCGCTCCTGGTGGTAGGTTAGTTTTTGGATGGGGGGTTTTTATGAATCTACCTTTATAATCTCTAGATCTAGACATAAGCAAACATGACTTCTAAAATGATGAATTAAAATTAAAGCTATGTTTTTGTTTGTTTTGTGTTTATTTTATTTATTTTATTTTGTTTTTAGAAATCCTCTATCTATGCCTCCCCGGCAACGGCGCCAAAATGTAGTGACCAATCCAGGGGTCTAGATTAGACTAAATTTAATGTCAACCAGGTAGGTAAACTTAGAGGCACGTGTCTAAAATTTATAGACCTAAAAGGATCTCATCTACCTAAATAAGTGTCTACTGTGATAGGCTATAGCACTCTTTTACAAGAGATTGGAATATGTTTCCTTTCACAATTTGAACACCTATATCCTCTAACTTAATTAGCTGCTCTAAAACAGAGTGTTACTAGTCTGAGTTCTTAATCCTCTTACAAGGATATAATTCTCAAAGACTCTTTCCAGATAACACACTAAGCATACTAGAAATCAAAATCATGCAAACCAAAAAATCTTTTAAGCATACTAAAACTCAAAAGCATGAAAATGGAATCCATAGAAACACTGTGAAATTCAATGTTCAATTAATCCTTTTACAAGGTCTGATTCAATAATTTGACAATTGAATTTTCAAGCTATCACCATGAATCATAAGAAGACAATCGCAAGAACTTCTAATCAAACTGATCAACTCATAAGAAATGAAATAACATCAAACGCTATTCAGATCTGAAGGATAATGACCATGAAAATGAAACGAAAGTATACCAATCTTCACGTAGGGCCCGTCCATGCATTGATGGCACACTTAGAAAACTTCAGATGATGAAAACGTTAACACATAAACACTAGAATTGATGAAACGCTGCTTGTGATTAAGTTCTGGAAATTAATTACATGCAAAACAGAGTTCTAGAATACAACACGTAGTCTTCCGTTTGCTCCCCTCTATATCCTTTCTTCCCTAGCATTCCTTAAACTTTACAATCAAATGTACATACATTATCGCTTCAGATGTTTCTACTTTTACAATCAAAAAGGCTATTTTTGTTTTTTCTAATCCTAACTGATTTCTAAAACAAAATGAAATTAGCTTAGGTAACTTTAGCTTTTTGCTGCTTTTACAACCAAAAAGGCTGGGTTTGACCAGCATTGACCATGTATCCAAGAGCTCCAAATTCGATGCTGAATAGATTCTCCACCATGTATGTACATCCTAGATCATGTCCTTATCCTCTGTTTTGATTTTCCTGCCATGCCACGTGTCACAACATAAACCAATTACAGGAAGTCATGACATCCCGTAATTTTGTTGAAAATTTCCAATTTTTAACATAAAAAATCCATAAATTAAATTTAATGTAAAATAACAATTTATAATGCTTCATTAATCAATTTCAATGGACTATGAGGGGTTTATGGAGGAAAATGATAGATAAATGATGGATTTTTAGAAGAAAAGAATGGCAATAAAATAGTACCAACAATATGATACATCTGTCATCAAAGTCTCTCACTGTTATTGCCTTTGTCTACTGAAAACTTTGTGCTTCTATTGACTCTGTCTTTCTACATTGTTGTCAACCCTTCTCTATGCTCTTCAGTATCTGGCTACTCTAGCCTCTGTCACTTTGATCTTTGACTACATCAATCCCACTAATTCCTTCTGCTACTATGTACTTTGGGCTCTCGTAGCAAGGTACGATCCATGAGATAAAACCTCTCAATGGACCTTGCCCAATTTCAACCATCTTGGGACTATCACTTCAAATCGCCCCACCTCACACCTGGAGGTATGGTGGCATGTGATCCCTCTGCCCACTTGGCTCGAAATTCCCCCTACTAGAGGTCTCTGCACGACTGGATGCCTCCACTCGGTCTCCTCTCAACTTCTCCAATTGTGGCTTCTCCACAATTGTCTGAGACTACTTCTTCTCTGCTTAAGTGGATCTCTCCACTCGGTCTCCTCTCATCTTCTCTAGTTGTGGTTGCTCCACAACTTCCTGAAGCTGCTTCAGAGGCTTCTTCTAGGGCTGCATGTTGAGAGGTGATTTACTCACTCTCTCAACCACCAAGTCTCTAACCTTTGCCTTGTTCCTCAAGTCTTTGCATGCATCTTGTACCTCAAGTGCATACAGGTTCTTGGCTAGCACACCAATCTGTTTCATCTGTCCCGCTATCATGAAATTTTATGGAAAAAGAGTTGATTTTAAATCAACGATATCTCCCTCATCTGAAATACGATTCGACCAATTCTTTTTTAAATTTCAGTATTTTTCCACAAAGAATCCAAATATTCTATTTGTCACTAAAAAATTTCACAAAAAATTCCATATCTTCTCTTTAAACTCACGATCCAAAACTCAAAACTTCAAAATCTCCTCTAGAATATTGTTCTTATCTCTGATACCATGTAGAAAATCATGTAGATTCCCAAGCTAATGAAATTTGCTAAATTAAGAGATAAGAATCTACTTCTACTCTTTACAGCGGAAGCCCATAAACATCGAGCAAACATAATCAACAGAGGAAGAGAATCAAAGAAACATAACACAATAAATATTCGGGGAAAGCCACAGCTCACAACCCAATTATCTGTTTTGTATTAATCTGAAAAATCATGATGTAATTACAATGCTTGTTCTCTCAAGAACAATCTCGGCACTCAGTAAATTTAATCTCCAATTCATAAGTAAGCACTAGGCCAATACTTAGCCAATTCACCATCTCTCCAAGTCCCTATTTCCTTGCGCCCTTGGTCAAATAATTTGGATAAATACAATATGCTTTGTTCAACCTTGATCTTAACCTGCACAAGTATTTCCTATCCTCCGCATGATGACTTCCTTTGGCCAATACTTAGCCAAATTTCCAAGCCTTTAAGCTTCTAATTCTGTGCACGATTCTTAAGAGAATTAGCCTGTATTTAAAAGGAAATTCCTCATCCAAAACTATGCAATCCCTTCAAGGATCAGTTCCTCATTGCATGCACATCTAGACAACTCGGAAAATTATATAACAAATAGTACAATGTCCCTACACCCTAGTCTCAACTGGGCCTTTTTCAAAATCAACATGCATGAGTTTCTGATGAGGTAATCTTCACTTAACTAGAGTAGCACTAGTTGAGTGCACTAATGCATCAACTTACTGTTAACTCACTATTAGTTCCTCAAACAATCTGGAACTAATTTAACTGGACTTAACTTAGTAAACTGAGTTAACTAATTACAACTCATACTTAACTCATCATGGACCCCTATAACATAGGGAGAACATATACATGACGTTAGAAAGACTTCCAACTCAAAATTCCTAAGTTAAGTAAGTCAACTCACTCTAGATAACTATTACAAGTTGCTAAGAGAATAGAACTCAAGTTTAAGAGAAATTCTTCGGCGTAAATCACAAGATAAATCATTTGTCGACGCGTTTCGGACCAACTAGTGTGGTTCATCATCAGGACAAGTTGAAGAGACAGATCCAGCTTAGCATGTTAAATAGTTTGAGCAGAGCCTCCAACGGCTATCTCGACTAACAGCTACTTTTGACTTTAGGACCAGAGTCAAAATTATTACAATTTAATGGAAATTAGTTATATTAGGTGACCAATAAAAATATATAAAATATTTTAAATGGTGTTTAAGGTTAGTTAAAAAGGGTATTGTTTGTTAATTAAAAATTATTAATTAGCTAGTATTAAAAGGGAATAAGTTATATACAGGACCTTTTCTTATAATAAATGTATTTATTATATATATATATATATTATATATATATATATATATATAAGTTATTAAAGTAGATAATTTAATAAAAATAATGGAATGAGAAAATTTAAGTTAACCTAAAAAATAAAAAATAAATAAATAATAAAAATTAATTAATTAATTAATTAATTAAAAAATAAAAAATAAAAATAACAATAAAATATAAGGTTATTAACCTTTCTAGTTTCCTTTTCCCCCCTTCAGTTTTTAAAGTTTTGGGTAAAGGATTAAATTTTGCCTTAGCCCCTAAGAAGATTCTTGTTGATGATATCATCTGTGATGTTGAGTTTGGGATCCGAGGTTTACCTGATAAGATCAAGGACACTATCAGGCAAGTTTGTGTGGTTATCTTGAGAAAGGCTAAACCCCCTCGAAAGAACATCAACAATGAAGAATTCATTGCCCTTAAATCCTTAAACCAGAACATTGATATCGTTGTTCTGAAGGCTGACAAAGGTGGGGCTACAGTCATCCTTAACAAGGATGATTACCGCAAGAAGATGTTAGATCATCTTTACAATAGTGGCAGTTACAAAAAATTGCCCAAGAACCCTCTTAAGAAAATTTCTAGGACGGTGGCTCTCGCCATCAAGTCCAGCAGCTCTGCGATTTCCCTTTACCATAAGCTCATTGAGAGCAGTCCTGTTACCCCTAGGATTTATGGGCTGCCTAAGATTCAAAAAGAGGGGGCCCCCCTGAGACCTATCGTCAACACCATTGGTAGTCCGACCTACCTTCTTGCCAAGTTCCTTGCCATTAAGCTCAAACCCCTGGTTGGCCGTACAGAGTCCTTCGTAAAAGACTTTGCTTCCTTCGTTAAAGAGCTTAAGGACATAAAGCTTAGCCTTGAGGACATTCTCGTCAGCTTTGATGTGGTCTCCCTTTATACTTGTATCCCTATAAAGGAAGCCATGGAAGTGATCTATCGCCTAACGGATCCTGATACTGCGCATCTGGTTGAGATCTGTCTCACTTCCACTTTCTTTTGTTTTGAGGGTGAGTTCTTTGAGCAGACCTATGGTGTTGCCATGGGCTCACCCCTATCCCCTATTGTTGCGAATCTTTCTATGGAAGATTTTGAAGCCAAAGCTTTAGCCTCGGCTCGTCTCCTTCCAAAGCTGTGGAAACGGTATGTACATGACACTAATGTCATCTGGTCCCATGGCCTAGAAGAGTTGGATCTCTTCTTCAACCACCTCAACTGTTAGTCCTCGACCATTACGTTCACCATGGAAAAAGAGGTCAATGGTTGCCTCCCTTTCTTGGATCTTCTTATATCAAAGAATAAGGACGGTTCTCTCTCCCATTCAGTATTCCAGAAGAAAACACATACTGAGCAGTATCTTCATGCCGATTCCCATCATTTCCTTGCTCAAAAGTTGGGTGTGCTTAACACCCTCGCCACTCGTGCCCTTAGGATTTCTGATAGGGAGAGCTTTGATAAGGAGAAATCCCATCTCCTTAATGACTTTGTGGAGAATGGCTATAGTAGGCGCCTAGGTTAGAAGGATTTCCTTAAAGCCTCTAAAAACTCATTAATCAATAAAGAACCTAAAGAGCGTCGGATAGGTGTCCATCTTCCATATGTCCAGGGAACCACAGACAAGATTGCTCGAATCCTTAAGAAGTATGATATTCCCTCAACCTTCAGGCCCCTCAACACTATTCGTAAATCCCTCTAATCGGTGAAAGATCCCATTGATCCTATAGATATGAAGGGTGTCTACTTGATCCCTTGTTCTTGTGGGACCCCCTTTATCGGGGAAACAAGGTGCTCCATCCAGCAAAGGATCAGTGAACATGCAGCTGACCTAAGACATGGGAGAACCAAGTCTTCAGCGTTAGCAGAGCATGCGGAAAAGACCAAGCATCAGGGGTGTATTGAGGAGGCCAAAGTTATTGCCAAGGTTGCGCAGTTCCATCACCGTAAATTCAGGGAAGCTATTGAAATTGAAAGAAGGCCGAGCAACCTCAATAGAGATGACAGTTGGAAGATCAGTAGCTGTTGGATCCTTGCCCTTTCTTCCTAGTCTTGCTTTTTCTAGCTTTCGATGTTTCCCTTTATTTCGTGGATCTTTTTCCTTGGAGCCTTGTCTTTTCCTTCATCCTAGGGTTTCTCCTTTTGGCTCGGTTAATTTTTATTTATTTATTTATTCTATTCTATTATTATTATTATTATTATTATTTAATACCTTTTAGAACTTTCTTAATTAAACTATATATTAATTATTTATTATTATTTAATTTATTGTTATTGTTATTTTTTTATTTTTTTTATTCATTTCATTTATTATTTATTGCTTTTATTTTATTTATTTTTAGGTTAACTTAACTTTCTCGTTCCATTATTTTTATGAACTCTAACTTATAACTATTTATATATATATATATATATATATATATATATATTATGAGAAAAGGTCCTGTATATAACTTATTCCCTTTTAATACTAGCTAATTGATAATTTTTAATTAACAAACAATACCCTTTTTAACTAACCTTAAACACCATTTAAATTATTTTATATATTTTTTATTGGTCACCTAATATAACTAATTTCCATTAAATTGTAATAATTTTGACTCTGGTCCTAAAGTCAAAAGTAGTCGTTAGTCGAGATAGTCGTTGGAGGCTCTGCTCAAACTGTTTAACATGCTAAGCTGGATCTGTCTCTTCAACTTGTCTTGACGATGAACCACACTAGTTGGTTCGAAACGTGTCGACAAATGATTTATCTTGTGATTTACGCCGAAGAATTTCTCTTAAACTTGATATGGATCACAGAAAACTCAATTCAAGAATAGAACTCAATTTTAATTCTCAGTTTAATTCAAGGACAAATTAAACTAGAATTTCTCGATTCTATTTTCGTCATTTCTTGTTTCTATTTTCAACATGATGTCCCATATTGATGTGGAGGTAACTCACCCCGTTGGATAAGATTTATGTTTATCTCAATTTCCCATCACTCCTTTGATTCTCCCTCTTGGTTTTAGTATTTTAGAAGTATCGGTTGATTCCCCTCCTCTCATGACTTTACTAAATTTTTATCAATGTGAAACAAGGAGTTTCTCTTTTGTACTACAGAAGTGAGAATGTTTATGGAAACAAAGGTAGAATAAATGTTATTCTTATGATGTTGAGGAGAAGGTAGAATTCAACATGCAACCCAAGATACTCTATCCTTAATGACACAAATTCACTGATCTTTCTTAGTGAGATTTAAATATGTGGTAGCTATAAAGTATGCTTTTGATAATTGAGAGTGTTTTAAGGGTTTTCATGCCAAGAATTGGTGGAGAAAATTTGTATTTACCCCTTCCCTCATTATTCTTTCCTCCTTCTTAGGGTTTGAGGGCAATTCTATCCACTAACAAGCTTCCCATAGCAACCTTTGACTTTCCTGTATCACTTTTTGCAGAACTTGTAGGTTCCTACATAGTGGAGGTTGTTGTAGGAGAAGAAGTTTTTGATAGTCTTATTTCAAGGTTGAGGAAAGAAAAATTACAACATGCACCATTGCCCTAATCAACACACCATATTCTTAAGCAAATGCTTAACCAATCCAACTATTTTATCTTACTATAATCCAAACTGTAAATTTGCAAAGTACTTTTTCTTGATGATTGAGGTGCTTTTGGAATCCTTATGCCAGATGTTGGAGAGAAGGAATTTTTAATTACTTTTCCTTTGAATATTTCCTTGCTTCCCAAGGCTCTAGTGGCTGTTCTGAGTGAAATTTGCCTTCTTGTAGCAATCTCTTAGCTTCATGTATAAAATATGTTCTTCGTGTATTAGTTATGTTCCTTCCTGTAGCAGCTACTCATTGCATGCCAAGAGGTGGTGGGTCCACCTTTTTATTTTTCATTGATTTTTTTCATTATTTTTTCTTTTTTTTTTTAAATTTTCTCTTCTTTTTTTTCATCACATGCAAAATAAACTCAAAGTTCTTTGAGTTAACAGAGTTGGCCCCCAACTAATTTTTGAACTCCATGATAACATCCCACGTTCTTAAGTCTTTTTTCACTTTTGTCTTATTTATCTCCCACATATGTGGTTGTCCTTTGGAGAAATGTTAAGTGACTTGCTAGATAAGACTGAGGCTTCTTGCTATTAATTTTGGATATAAATACCTTTCCTTCTCACACTTTTAATATTTTCTTAGATAGAATAGGTTCAAAGGGTGAGGTTAGAGATTTATATACTTGCGTCTTACCACGAGTGTCTTTTTTCTGTGCAGGATATTGTTGTAGTTGTGGAGGCTACCTTTGATGATCCTAAAGTTGCATGTGATAATCTGTTGAAGGTCCTCTAGGTTTTCTTGTTGCTTTTGTTGCTCTTCTATTGATATGCTCTTGATGTGAGTGTTGTAGTTGATCATATGTTATTTGTAAATAACGGTAAGGTTTTTATGCATGTCTTCTGAACTCGATTGCACCTTGACTGATGATGTTCCTGTGTGTGTGAAGGTGTTTCTCTCATGACTGGGTTGCATTTGCTGGTGGAGTGTTTTTCTGAGGGTGATGAATCTCTTCTTGGGTGTAGACATTAATCCCTCATGCTTCCTATTGGTGGGGGAGAAAAAAAGCAGATATTTCTTTTGACTGCATAGGTTGCTACAAGAGGAGTTTCTTCCTGTAACAATATTTTGATCCTTTCTTCTAGCCTTTAGTTGGCATGGTGGTGTTGAGGGGAGTGATGAAAATCCATGTAAATAGGGTTGGAGTCATGAGGAGGTAGTGTGAAGAATGGAAAAATGGATAACAGTGGTCTCTGTGTGTTTTTTAGGCAGGACAGAGAGATCTTTTTGAGCAAGTTTAGGTGAAATGGAGTGTACGAGTGATGGATGAGTGACAAGTAAATCATTGGAGGGACTTATTCATCATTTCCTCAAGGAATCATGGCCTTTTGGGTTATTCTTCTCATCGGATCTCCCTCTTGTAGCTGAACAAACTCCTCCTGTAGCATTACATGACCTCCTGTAGCATTACAGGAGCTTCCTATAGCATTATAGTGAGGAGGTGAAATTTGACTTTTTGGTTTATTGGAGGGAAGAGAGAGATGTTTATGTGAGTTAGGGGTATGTATATGAGAACGTATGGAAGGAAGGATGAACGAGAGATTGTAGGTGAGCTCTTGTAGGAATTATCGCCCCTCTTGTAGCATTTCAAGACAGAGTCCTGTAGCATAATTGTTTTATTCATATCTCTCAAACGGTAGATTATATTGACCTGAAATTTGTTGGGCATGTTTCCATCATCCTTATGCACCTCCCCATAAAAAAAATGTTTGAATGGATGCACTAATATCGAGAAAAATTAAAAATGATTGTAGGTGATGGAGGTTGATTGCTCGAAAAGTGTGCACTAGAATTTGCTGAAATTTCTTGAGAATTTTATCATCATCCATATGCATATCCCCATGAAAAAACTCGACTAATGGATGCCCAATTTTCAAGTTATGATAAAAACAATTTTCCGCTCTATGTATCTTGGCCTCCTATAACAAAATAACCCTCCTGTAGCATTTTAGGATAGCAAGGAAAATGCATGAGAAAGACTTGGAAATGATGGGTGGGTATTGAAAATGGATGAGGGTGGTGGATTGTAATGGCCTTGTTCTTGTTGGAGCATTTGAGAAAAGGTGGAGAAAACCCATGTTTGACTTCCTTTGACTAGATCTTTGACCAACTTTTTCTTTTGGTGCTAACTTGTTTTTGTTGCTTGCAAAGCTTGGAGAGCACCCGCATTCATCAGAGAGAGATAAATGGAGCAAAGAAACTTTTTTCATTTTTTCATTTTTTTTCTTTTAAGCCTACTAGCTGCCTCAATGAGTTTTTCGGCTAGTAGGTCTACCTAGGCACCTCAAAGGAGGTTTTCACCTAGGATATTTTTTTCTTTCTCATTTTTCTCTTTTTCCAACCCATTAACTACCTCATGGAGTTTTCCAATCAATGAGCCAATCCCAAGTGCCTCAAAGGAGGTTTTCACTTGAGATTATTGTTCCTCTTACTTTTTCATTTTTTTATTTCTTTTTTCTATCCTACTCTACTTGAAAAAACAAAATCTCTTTCAAGTATAGGAAAACTTCCAATAGAGCCATGTGCACATAAAAATGATAGATAAATTGATGTGTAGGCTCAAAATATATGCTTTGACATGCACCTAAATTTCAAAGACCAAATGCTTTGACTTTGATGATATCAAGCACAGTTAAAGAAGAGAGTGATGTTCCATCTTGTTGATTTTATTGAACCAGGCCTCAATATAGCTTTGATGTCCTTGGTTCACTTTCTCATTTGGATCATTCTTCATGCCTTCTTCTACCATGACATTCAAATCTTCCTCTTTTTGCAGATTATTCTCTTGAACACATGGAGGATCCGATGGTAAACATGAGGGTGCTTTCTAAATCTTTGATTTTGATGTTTGATCTTCGTCAAGTGCAGCCCATGATTCTTTGATCTTTTCATTTGAATCTTATTTTTCTGAATTTTTTCCTTCAATGCCATCAAGAGAATCTCTTTTTTGCAATGCTCTTCCTGAGCTAAGATGAATACCATTGAGATCAAAAGGAGATGTTAGGAATTGTTGTACCTCAGCATTGTAAATGTGTTGAGCTACTTCCTTGTGTGGGTTTGTACTTGAGTGTGAGTGGATATTTGAGATGGAGGTGGTTGGGGTTTTGGTTGTGGTGGAGGTGGATGGTAGGGATAACATGGAGTTGGGTATGGAGGATATTGAGGAAAATACTAAGGATATTGTGGATTTCTCCTATAACTTCCTTACCAACCTTGTTGCCAAGAATGATTTTGGGGTTGTGATGGATACGTTTTCCAAGGAAAGGGTGTGTTCCAATTATTTTGAGATGGATGTGCATAACCTTGACATTCTAAATTACGTTCTTGCATCATACTAGGTTGACTAGGATGACATGGTCCTCTTCAAGCTACATAACATAACTACTTTGGTGATTGACTTGCTCCATTTTCATCTTAGAAAACTTCCTTCAACCTTGGTAATGATGGGAAATATATAATAGCATGTGATTTTTCATGGACAACACAAATATTAGCATCTTCATTTTCCTTATCTTGCATTCTTAGCATTTCTACTTGTTCGCTTAGATTGAATTACCAATCTTGATGTTGATTTACTTGCCCTTTCCCTTCCTTTTGATATGCGCTTGCATGTTTCACAAATTTATACAAATGATAATTGGTATACATCACCTCTACTCATGAGATCAAGGAGATCAATACACTTATCCCTAATTGTACTACATAAAAGGGTTTTTAGTGTGTCAAATATTAAATGATGCAATTTGTTCGTCTTAACATTATACGTGAACCGCCCTATTAGATCCTCAAGGCTCTCATCTTTTGTTTGAATCATTCTAAAGAATTCTTCTTTAAGATCATGATCTTTATATTTTTCTAGAAATATCTTTTGCATATCATTCCATGATCTTATTGAATTAGTCCCTAAACTAGTGAGCCATTTAAGAGCTCCATCCTTTAATGTTGTCAGAAACAATCTCAACTTTTGAGTGTTTAGTAAGTAACCATAAGATCTACAAATGATTTCAAATTCAAAGAGAAATTTTTTTGAATCCTCTGACCTCATACCATGGAAGTTAGGAAAGAAATATAGAGGAATTTTCTTCATATGAACACTTATATCAGTGTCTTGAATGAGAAATCCAAGAATATTTTCTTCATTGTCATTATCTCCATCCATTTCTTCTACCTTATTTGCCACATCTTCTTCTTCTACCTGCAAAAGTGGATGGTGATGTGGTTCTTACTGCACCACGTGATCAAATGGGGGGGATTTGGTGCTGGATAAGTATTTTTTATAGTTTTTTTTAATAAGAATTCTAATGCAATGCAATTTTTATGTCATTGAAATGAAATATGCCTAATGAAATTTTTGTTCTTATGGAAAGTAAAAGAAATGAATCAACTATGGAAGAAAACAACATATACTTTGACACCTCCCCAGCAACAGTGCCAAAAAGTGATCAGCCCCAATATTGCAAAAAGAATGTTTCAACTCCCAAGGCTACCAACCATTATTAAGTGTAGAAGAAGAGCTTTAATATAGCCTTCAAGTGCCTAAGAAAGGTTAGATGGGCCTTAATTTGTATCTAATTTAGAGGCCCATCAACGCTAATATTTAAAAAGAATGAGGATTGGACTTAGGGTTGTAACATGGTAATGTGAACATAATTTAATTATATGAGTGTGAGGTTATTATACTATGTGGATTTAGTGGTGTCTCAAATGTATAACTAAGATTATTGTCACAAAACATTGTTATAAATTTGAGTTCTTAATTTTAGGTGTCTTCATAGCTACTTCAATGTCAAAAAAATCTTATTAAAATGAAATCTTTGTTTGTAGTGTGTAAATCCTTGCTCCTAATAAAGTTTGCTTCAAATTGCATGTCTATTTTCCATTGATATTCCTACTTCTACTTTTCAACTACTTTGGTATCACTGATATAATTATCTCTATAAATACTTAACTATCAATGATAACATATTGAAAATATAAATAAATATATATGTCATATGCTTCTAACATAATATTTCCAATTTTTTGTTATGAAATGCTAAAAAATTGACCATAAAATCATTTTAAGGTAACCACCCTAAAATTATCAAATCTATTGTAATAAAGCAGTATTCTCCATTTTATGAGGATGACTATGACCCATATATCCATATAGAAAACTATAGACATCTACATATTACTATATCAAAAAAAGATAAAATTAGGAGCTAGGGGTCCTACAAGAAGAGGTTGAGCATGAGGAAGAGTAAGAGCATTAGTTTGACATATGTGTATATGAATTAGATGTTGGTATAATGTGCCCTAAATAGTCTAAGAAATAAAATAGAATTGTGAATTAGATACAACTATATTCATAAAAGGGGAAGAAAGTTATAAATCTTTCAATTGTTATTGAATCTCCAATGAATGGCATCCTTGTTTGCCTTTGAAAAAATTGGTTCAACCAGTTGATAATGTTTAGGGAAAAAAACCTCAGAATAAATTTATGCACAACTACCAAAAAACACTATCTTAACCAACTATTAGCAAACTTTTCAAAGAAAATATTATTGACCTATTAAGAAGAGTCTAATGTAAGTACCATGTAATACATGTAATACTATAAATGATTTAGTCAATCACTAAATACTAGCCCTAACATGGATATGTTGGGCATGTTGAGGGTCCCAAAGTAAATGAATAATGTTTATAAAGATATGGGAATAGAAATGCCAGAGACATACATGTAATATTATAAATGATTTAGTCAATCACTAAGTACTAGCCCTAACATGGATATGTTGGGCATGTTGAGGGTCCTAGAGTAAATGAATAATGTTTATAAAGATATGGGAAGAGAAATGCCAGACACTGAATTTGTATTTTTTTATAGTCCCTCTACCTATAAGGAACTTAGAGATATTTAATGAATCTTCTCATCTTAAAGATAAGGTTGCACCATTCTATATTAATTTAGAATTAGATAATTTTATTTTTGTGAGAAAACAAAAACATTATATCCATAATTAATGTGAAAACATCAAAAATGAATTTTGTACTCTTAATACAAAGAAAATAAAAAAAGTGTACAACTTTTGGTTATCAAGAAATGTGGAAATTAAGAAAAAACAAGATTTACTTTTCCTTATAACTATTTAATAGTATTGTATTGTATTAGAAGCGAACTTGATGATAGTATATCTTCTTCAATTAAGTACTTAAATAATTATAAACCCTTCATTATAATTATTTGAAACTAAATAACGAAATAATTGCAGGGGAACTTTTAATTCTTTAAACGAGTGATCTTCAACATCAATTTACTAAACTATTCGCTTATTTTATTATAAAGAATGGACATCGTACCAAGGACGAGAAATCTACACTTGAGCAGGTTTCTTTAAAGTTGAAGCAAGGGTATACGCCAAGGGATTTGATCAACGTTCCTCATCACTTTATTTGAAGAAATGTGCAAATAATAAACAAGAGGGGGTTAGATAAAGACGATGGGGGAACTTGAACAATATAAGCTTATAAAGATGTTCCACATACTTTGTACTATATCGCATGAAAAAAAAATGATTCAATAATGTATTACATGAATTGTTCCCCGATATTTTTGACAAAAACCCTATTTCTCATGGCTCCTATCTCCATGTTTTCTTAATTATGATACTTTCAAATTTTGGAGGGGTTATATTATAAAAGTTCATGTGATTAGATCATATTTAAGACATCAATGTAGTACAGGCATCAACTAATGTCTATCTTTGTTTAATATTAACATTCTCAAATGCTAGGAGGTTAGGAGAGTGGTTGATCAACATTACTTCTAGATCTTAAGCCTTTTAAAACTATATTTTCCTATTTTCTCTTGTTTTTTTTCTAGTTCTCATGTTTCATGGTTTGTACAACATTCATATCACATTATTATTTAAATATTTTAAGTTGAATGAATAATAAATAAGAATAACAGACAAAATTGCAAAAATTCTAAAGAAAGGATATATCAAAGTTATGTTCACTCCTCTAAACACTCTCAGGGACTTGTTAAATTGTGCTAAAGACATCATTGATAAAAAGAATCATAAGAGTGTTTACACAAATACCACTTTATTGTGGAAAATACTATATTGGTGACACATGAAGATCACTACATACAAGACGCAAGAGTATTATGAAGACATTAAACATAATTGAATAAAAATATTTTCCCTTGTTGAACATTCTCCATAATAATGGCCATTTAATTTGCATAGATGACGCAAAGTTCATTGCTAAGATAAACCAATATGGAAAAAGCAAGGTATTTGAAGCCCTTGAAAATACAACTAAATACTCCTAACATTAAGAGAGATGATGGCTTAAAAATTAAAGATGCTTGGAGGCATGTTATACATACAATTATAAATAATAATAATAATAATAATAATAATAATAGCAACTTGGAGTAATATATAAGTTTTCGGATCTTCTAATGGTTTCTTAACTATTTATATAGTTTTTTATATCATCAGTAATTGTGTTTAACCAACTTCTAATGATGATCCCATCCTGTGGAACAAAATGTTTGTTGCAAATAGCAATAAGAAATGCTAAAAATAGAAGTGCTAAATTTAGCACTACTATAAATAGCATCTTGGGATACCTTCCTATTTTATTTAGTCCCTGAACTAGAAAAGAGAATTAAAATTCGAATTTGATCTTAGCAACTGTTTGTAAAATAATTAATTAATTCATCTTGAGTTAATTAGTTGTAGAAAATCAAATATGAAGTCTATGTGAGGACATGCATCAGTTATCCCATTGATTGAGGAATTTATCCCTCAGTTAAAGAGATAAGGATGAGTTGTAATTAGCTAGCTCAGTTAACTGAGTCAAGTCCAGTTAGATTAGTTAAAATAGTTAACTAATTGTGAGTTCAGTTAGTTAATGCATGCATGCATGTAACTGCTGCACTTCAGATAACTTAATATTCTCTCATAAAGAACTCATGCATGTCAGTTCAAATAGAGACCCAATTGAGATCAGATGGAGGGACAATGTACTATCAGTTGCAGGAATATTCCATTGTGAATATCTCTTGCATGCAGAAGGAATTCATTCCTTAGAGATCACGTAGTTACTTCTTCAGTTTAGTGAGTGTGTGATGAGGCCAATTCACACAGGTGGCATCACTGGAACCCAAGGAAAACTACGCAAGGAAATAGGAGGCTTGGAGTGCTGAGGGAAGGCATATCTTGTGTCTATTCAGTCTGTGAGCTGTATTGTTCGATTGCAGAGAAAGCAAGATAGCTTGTGAGCTGATTCTTTGTGTAATCTGAACATATTTCCACTTGTATGATAATACAGAGATTGTGGTTTTTAGCTGAGGCTTTCCCCAGAGTATTCTTATGTGTTCATGTGTGATTGATTTCTCATTCTCAGTTATACGTGTTCTATTTGATCTTGCTCATATTCGATTAAGCTTCTGCAAGTTTGTTGTAGAAGTAGATCTTGTATTTTGCTTTAGTATATTGCATAATCTGTTGATATACAGTGGGAATTTCTACATGGTATTGGAGCGAAGTTGATCAAAGCAAAGAACAGTATACAAGAAGGGAGAAGTTCGAAGTTTGAGATTCCTGAATATAGAAATCGAGTTCTTATCACATCTCAATTTCACCAATGGCGTTCAACAGTTAAGACTCGAGTATGCCCTTGATGGTAGCTCGAATTGTATAGCGTGGAAGGATCGCATGGAAGCAGTATCAGAGGATAGTGGTCTAAAGGACTTCATTGATTAAGAAGTCCCCAAGCCTGCAGCAACTAATGCTATAGAATTGGCAGAATGGAAGAAATGTGTGGCTAGAGCAAGGAGAATCCTTTTGGAGGGAGTTCGAGACCACATAGTCTCCAGTCTCCATGGGAAGGAGACACCGTTTTCGATGTGAAAAACATTGAAAGGTCTATATCAGAACAACAACGATCAGAGGAAGCTGGCGCTGAAAGACAAGCTTCGGAAAATCAAGTGTGAAAAGGCTGACACGATCTCTACATATCTGAACAAGCTCACCACCTACAGGGATGAGATTGGAAGTGTAGGGATCACAACAGCCGATGATGACATGGTGAGTCTTGTGCTCCTCGGTCTTCCTAAGAGCTGGAATAGCTACCAAGACTCGGTAAATGGAAGAGAAAAACTGCCAGATTAGGAACGAATTTGGTTGGATTTGATGTAGGAGGAGATAAGAAGAAGCACCAGAGATGGATCCTCGTCAAAGCAAGATGATGAGGAAAATCAAGCCTTAGCGAGTAAGGCGAGGAAGGGGAAAGGGAAGGCGTCCCATTCCAAATATAGTTCTTCCCATTGTGGGGAGAAGTTTGACAAATCAAAAGTGTGATGCTTTCATTGTCATGAAGTGGGCCATTATGCTACGAATTATCCACAGAAGAAATCCAAGAAGGGATCCTCGAAGGGATCTGATGGTGAGGCACTAGCCTCACAGTTTGAGTTGGATTTCTCTCTTATCGCATGCATGGTTTCATCCATGGTGGGATGTGTGAGGTACTTGGACAGGGGAGCTTCATTCCACATGCCAAGTGACAAGAATATTTTCAGTACCTTGGAGGATAAGGATCTCTAGATGTGGATCGAGATGGGCGATGATGGAAAGTACCATGTTTCAGGTGAAGGTATGGTTGTGTTTCAAAGGGAGCATGGAGCTCCTCTCACCCTGACTGATGTAAAGTATGTACTAGGTCTGAAGAAGAATCTTGTGTCTGTTGCTATGCTAGAAGATAAAGGCTATGATGTAGTCTTTAGTAAAGAAAAGGTATTTCTGAGGCATATATGCACTAGATAGACCAAGCGAATCGGTATTTGAGTAAAGAATCTCTACAAGCTCGAGGTAGACGACTGTGCTCCATTGAGTTCCAAAGCTAAGATGGTGCATAGCCAAGATGTTGGCGAGCTATGGAATAGAATATTGAGCCACTTGCACCATGGAGCCCTGAAGATCATGCAGCAGATTTCTACCAGACTTTCCAAGGGAAAACTGGAGCAAACAAATACATGCAAAGGTTGTACCTTGGGTAAGTATGTGAAATCTTCCTTCCCAGATCAAGACAGTAGAGCTGGAGCAATCCTGGAGCAAGTTCACTCAGATTTTTGTGGACCATTCTCTATAGCCTCCACTGCTAAACAAAGGTACTATGTTATTTTTATTGATGATTTTTCTCATAGATGTTGGATCTACTTTATGAAAAAGAAGGATCTGACCTTTTTGAGGTTTTGTGAGTTTAAAGCCTTGGCAGAGAAAGAATTTGGAAAGAAAATAAAAGCCTTGTGTAGCGACAATGGTAGAGAGTATGTCTCCCAACAGTTTAAGGACTTATGCACTGCAGAAGGAATTAAACAGGATTTGACGACACTCCATAACCCACAGCAGAATGGGGTGGCTGAAAGGAAGAACAGATCGATTGTGGGAGTAGCTCAAGTGATGTTGAATGACCAAAGCCTACCACTACATTTGTGGGCTGAGGCGGCATGCAATACAGTAGTATACTTGTAGAATAGAAGCCCGCACCGTACACTGGGAATGAAGACACCTATGGAGGCCTTTTCCAGGAAGCGACCAAATGTGAGTCACCTCTAAATCTTTGGATCATCAGTTTACTGTCATGCGACCAAAGATTCTTGGAAGAAGCTAGATCCAACTGCTGAGTTGGGAATACTTGTGGGGTACACGGATACACCCCACAACTATCGGGTGTACCTGTTTACCAGTCAGAGGACAGTGGTACGCAGGGATCTGAAGTTCAACGAGCAGAAAGCCATGCGAGTATTACTTGAGAGGGAGCTCAAGTTGCATGCAGAAGAGGAACTTTCAGTTCCTAAGGAGGAGGAGCCTTAGATTGATGCAAAGCAGCCGCATGCAGGGGATCCAGGAGTGGAGACATCCACTCATGCTGAGACTTCCAGAGATGGGTGGAAATGCTCAAGGGAAGCTGACAGGTTGATGTTGGATGTGCGGGAGAATATGGGACAACCATCTTCTCAATGCAGATAGAGGAGGTCACCTGAGTGGTACACTGGTTACATGGCCCTGGTTGGGGAGTGTGTAGAGTCTGAGCCTTCTTCATTCAAGGAGGCAATGCAATAACCAGTCTGGATTGATGCAATGGTAGAAGAATACGACTCTATCATCCGGAATAGTGTGTGGGATGTTGTCCCAAGACCTCAGGACAAGTCAGTGGTGAGTTCTAGATGGCTTTACAAGGTAAAGCAGGCAGCTGTTGGTAGTGTTGAGAAACATAATGCAAGGTTTGTTGCCCGTGGTTTCTCACAAGTCGAAGGGATCAACTATGATGAGACCTTTGCTCCTGTAGCAAGGTACTCATCTATCATATCGATGTTGACACTGTAAGCTCAGATGGGTTGGAAGATCCATTAGATGGACGTGAAGACAACATTCCTCAATGGGAAGATTGAGGAGGAGGTGTACATTGAGTAGCCAAAGGGTTTCAAGACCTTCGATCGTGAGTTGCATGTGTGCCGACTCAAGAGAGATTTGTATGGGCTGAAGCAACCACCCCGTGCTTGGTACACTAGCATCGACAACTATTTCACCAGGTTGGGCTTCACCAAGAGTGAAGCAAATGCGAACCTTTACCACATCATGGTAGAAGGTAAGCCATTGATCATTGTTATTTATGTTAATGATCTGATTTTGACAGGTGATGATCAGTTGATCTAGTCTTGCAAGGAGGACCTTGCAAGAGAGTTCGAGATGAAAGACATGGGTCTTATGCACTACTTTCTAGGCATGGAGGTGTGGCAGAAAGATGGGGAAGTATTTGTGTCTCAAGGAAAGTATGCCAATGAGATACTCAGGCGCTTTCACATGGAGAAGTGCAAGCCCATGCAGACTCCTCTAGCTGGGAACTAGAGGAAGGAGGATGCTAATTCAGGTGAGGTAGTAGCTGCTACTGTTTATCGGTAGCTTGTGGTTTCACTTATGTATTTGGTGAACACACGACCAGACTTATGCTTTGCAGTGAACCAACTGAGTCAAGCTATGGTTCAGCCTACCAAGCTATTTTGGAAGGCAGTGAAGCATGTGTTGAGATACCTTAGAGGCACATCTCAGTTTGGATTGGGGTACATACGGACAGAGGGAGTGAAGCTTCGGGGCTTCACAAATGGGGATTAGGCAGGGAGTCCATCAGACTAGAAAAGCACTTCTAGAGGAATCTTCAACCTTGGTTCAGCTGCAGTTTCCTGGTACAGCAAGAAAAAGAGATCAGTTGCACTTAGCTCAGCAGAGGCTGAATACATGGCTGCCAGTCAGGCTACATCTGAGGCCATTTGGATGCGGAAGATTCTAGTGGGATTGTTTGGTCAGAGGATGGATCCAACTGCGATCTACTGTGATAATCAGAGTTGTATCAAACTCTCTGAGAATATCGTTTTTCATGACAGGTCCAAGCACATTGTTATCCGGTATCACCATCTTCGAGACTGTCTGGTCAAGAGGATCATGTTGTTGTTGTATGTTTCGACCGAGGAACAGGATGCAGATATTTTGATGAAGGCATTGTCAAAATGCAAGTTCGAGTTCCACAGAGACAAGATTGGGGTTACTGATAATCCCTTTCTTGTTGAGAGGGAGTTTTGAAAATAGCAACAAGAAATTTTAAAAATAAAAGTGCTAAATTTAGCACTGCAATAAATAGCATTTCAAGATACCTTCCAATTTTAGTTAGTCCCTGAACTAAAATAGAGAAGTAAAATTCGAATTTGATCTTAGCAGCTGTTTGTAAAATAAATAATTAATTAATCTTGAGTTAATTAGTTGTAGTAAATCAAACATAAAGTCTATGTGAGGACATGCAACAGTTATCCCATTGATTGAAGAATTTATCCCTCAGCTAAAGAGATAAGGATGAGTTGTAATTTGAGTTGTAATTAGTTAGCTCAGTTAACTGAGTTAGGTCCAGTTAGATTAGTTCAAGTAGTTTTTTGAACTAATTGTGAGTTCAGTTAGTTAATGCATGCATGCATGTAACTGCTGCGCTTCAGATAACTAAATATTCTCTCATAAATAACTCATGCATGTCAGTTCAGACAGAGACCTAGTTGAGATCAGATGGAGGGGAAATGTACTATCAGTTGCAAGAATATTCCATTGTGAATATCTCTTGCATGCAGAAGGAATTCATTCCTTATATATTGCGTAGTTACTTCTCCAGTTTAGTGAGTGTGTGATGAGGCCAATTCACACAAGTGGCATCACTGGACCCCAAGGAAAACTGCGCAAGGAAATAGGAGGCTTGGAGGGCTGAGGGAAGGCATATCTTGTGTCTATTCAGTCTGTGAGTTGTATTGTTCGATTGCAGAGAGAGCAAGATAGCTTGTGAGCTGATTCTATGTGTAATATGAACATATTTCCACTTGTATGATAATACAGAGATCGGGGTTTTTAGTTGAGGCTTTCCCCATAGCATTCTTCTGTGTTCATGTGTGATAGATTTCTCATTCTCAGTTATATGTGTTCTATTTTATCTTGCTCATATTCGATTAAGCTTCTGCAAGTTTGTTGTAGAAGTAGGTCTTGTATTTTGCTTTAGTATATTACATAATCTGTTGATCTACAGTGGGAATTTCTACAGTGTTGATACAAACTAATTATGAACGTGGTTCCATTTCACTAAAAAATTCCAACATGAGCTAAGTTCTTAGGAGAGTGTAATACCTAGGGTTTTAATCCTAGTTCAATAATATATATTTGTGTGTGTGTGTGATGAAAGATTGAGAGCCTTGTTGTGTAAATGGTACTACATATTATTAACAAAATATGCCATTGAATGCATATGGACAAGGACAAGAGTATAAGCAGCTATGATATCATGAACAAAGGGTAGCTAGAGAGGTTAAATCTTTTTATTATATTTTATTATACCCATATTTCAATTAGTTGAGAAAAATGCAGGTGTGTGAGCTTCTTGAGGTAGCCATGTGGCATTATGAAACATGCATATTTAACCTTACCCTTTTGGTGGTTTGGGGCTTCAATTCTCATTAATCTCATTCACTTTGTGGTTCTTACTTCCTAGAGAAAAGAAGAATTTGTTGAACCTCTAATTTTTCCTCTTTTTGACAGTTTATCTTCCCTTTAATTTCCACTTATTTTGTCACATATTTCCATTATGCCATCTTTTCCATGGATTAAGAGTTATTCAAGTCATACAATTACATTGAAAAAAGTAGATGTCCATCTTCAACTCAAAATCTATATTTTTCTTTGTGAAATTGGTTTAACTAGACAATAGCTACTGAAATGTGCATTTTCTGCATCTAACCTAATATTCCGCAGTTGGATCCAAAGTTCTATAGGTCTTCATGTGCTTGAGATTAGCCAAATCATATGAGTAGCTGCCAAATGTTGTCAATATGGAGGTCCACCTATTGGTTATAGATGGAATTTCACCGAATGGGTGTATCTCATTGGTCAAACCCGGTCAACATAGCTATGGCATACCTGTAATACACAAAATATCAAGTGATCGGTTCTAGAATCAAGTGAGTAAGGATTATTAGCAGACAAGCGAGATCTAAAGACAATATTGAAGTTGATGATGTGTTAAGAAGTGTCTTCTCATAATTCACTCCTTTATTAGCAAATCATGAGAAGTAAAACTCATATTTCAATTTAGAGACTTAAATGTCGATTTCAATTCTATCTTTTAGGTAGCAAATTCTCAATTGTTTAACTTTGAAAACATTATAAAAACGCTTCATTTGTAAGAAAAAGACAGTTCAAAGATTATTGTTATTTTTGAATTTTATTGTTGTGAAGACCTTTTTTACATGCTGCGAATAATATAAGCTTTGTTCATGGCATTCTCGTAATTGTTCTTGGAAATTTTATTCTTGTGATCTGAGCTTTCAATACCTTGCACTCCTTGGGAGGGCCGCCATAAGACGCGCGAGATTAGCATAGATTTGTTTCATTCTTTCCATTTTAATTTCTTTATGCTATGCATTTAGATTAAAACTCAATTTCATTTAGATGCTTTGTTTCTTAGCTAGAATTTATCTTGCCTTTTACTTGTCTTCCTTTGCTTCTATACAGGTTAAGTGCTTCATAAAAGATCAAAAATATTTACTTTGATTTTCTTTTCTAGCTTAGTCTCAAATTTATGTTTGATAAGTTACGATTAGATCTAGTTCAGTGTGCACACACTAGTAATCTCTTAGGCTTCCTGCACTTTGGTTTATGTCAATTACTTTTTAATTTTAGAATAACATTTCATTGCTCTCTGGTTAGTGCTTCCTTGAATAGTTTTAATTCTAAAGTCTGAGGGACTAACTTTGCTTTCACAGAATAATAGTTTAGATTTGCTTTCAAGTCTTGTAAATTAGATTAAATTTGTTTCAAATCTCCAAAGATTAGATTTATTTTCCAAGTCAAATAGCTTAGATTTTTTTCAAATTACAATAGAGTAAATTTATCTTTCAAAGTTAAATAGAATAGATTTCATTTCTTGCAGAATAGAATAGAATTTCAAAGCTTTCATAGTTCAAAATTAGAGTAATCTACTTTGAATTCCTTTATATTTCAAGTCTTGCATTTGATGTTTTCTTAAATATAGTCTTTGAGAAAGAATAGGTGTGTGTGCTCACTAGGATCTTTTCATAAATAGGTTTGACTTTCATCTTGCAATTAGAATAGGTTTCTTTCCAATTAAAAGTTGATAGCCTAACATATTTTGTGCAAGTATACTTCATAAGTTCATGAACCCTAGATTGATAATATAATGCAAGTAATTTAACCAACAATAAAATTACCCAACAAAATTCTATTGCTAAGAGCCATTGTTTTTTGTTATGTGTGAATACTCGTTATTCTAGCTTGTGCATGTATGCGTTGTCATTACTGGAGAATTTTTCCATTGTTGTGAGTCTTTGGAGCTTCTAGAATTGATATTTCCTAACCAATAGTATTTGATCCCTAGAGGGAAATGGCATAGCCTTAGGGACTACATTGCAGAGAAATGGATCCTTTCATAAGATTGTGCAGGTTTAAGAGGAAAGAGAATTGGAATTTGAGATTGTCATGGGACTAGTTAAGTTACTTTGGAAATTTTGATTGCTACGTAATTCCATGAACAAGGAACACTTGAGAGCTAAATGCTTGTGAGTCATAGATTTGGCCTAGGAACCCATTCTTGTGATATAATATTCTCAACATGAGGTGGTTTTTTGTAGAGTGAATGTGCAATAAAGTCTATGGTTGGGTGGAATGTCCAACATTTGTAACTAGTTGGTGAATATTTTATTAAAAGAGAAGCATTTCTTATGTTCTTATATATTCATATTTATGATTTATATATTTGAGATATTTATTTATCTTTATATGTTGTGTATGTTCCTAAGCAATTGGAATGCATTATTTATGTTTCATGGAAGAAAAAAAATTCAGAAGAAAAAAACGTTGGTTTTTTTATATTAGTAAAAGACCAGTACATGCATCTAATGTAAATGTATAGGTCCAAAAAGACAAAAAAATAGGCCATGCCTGACAAAGAGATGTGACATGGCATCCTAAAATCACCATGTGACATACAGACCTGTGTACAGTATCCAAAACATATGTTCAAAAAAGAAAAAAACAACAGACCAGGGAAGATTCCATAACAACAAGGAGCATTAGAAGGATAAGATATAGAAGTGTAAACAGAAAATAAGGATCCATTTTTATGGCAAATAGATCTCACCAACCTCTCTAATATGTTGATCCACAGAAAGAGTATAATGCATGATTATGAACTGGTCTATTAGTCCAGCTTTTGACAGCCTATCCGTGTCCTTCTTGTCATCTTTGAATACATGTGAGATGGAGTAGGATGTGAGGGAGGCCAACAAATGTTTAACCCTATTGATTCAACTAGCTAATAGAGGTGGGTCGAATGCATAGTGGCCCTATATACCTTCAATGATGACTTTTGAGTCTCCATAAATGTTGGTGATGTCCAACTGTTTCTCTGCAACAAACCAGAGCAACCCCCAAAGTGCCATGATTTCAGCTCTGGTGTTGGTCCCAAGGTTGCCATTACAGTGAAGGTTATATTGTGTGATGTTATTAGGTTTAAGAAACACACCATAACCACACAATCCCAATTGTGATGCACCATCAAACCATCCTGCAGGAAAAATAACTAGAGGGGGGGATCTCATGTTCTCTTTGTTCATTTTTGCACCTGTGTCGAGAGAAATGTCAATTTCCCATGATATATATTTGAAACAAATACAATTGTAATCAATGGGCTTCCCTTCAAACATATAATGGTTCCTTGCATTCCAAATCTCCTAAATGATGAATATGAGCATCGATTTTCCTTGAGTGTTGCATTCAGACCATTGGGACATCATACGTTCAAGATTTGTATTGAAAACCATACTAATGTTCATGAAGTGTGCAATGTTCCTCCAAACCCTAGCATAAATGTATTAGTAGCATGCATGATTAAATAATAGCGTCATAATTCAAATTTTGCCTAGAAATTGTGTTTTCAACTATATCTAGATATGGGGGTATGCCACATATTGGTATCAAAGCTTCCAGTTATAGTGCTCAGCTTGTGTGGGCTGAAGAAAATTGAGAATTTCATGCAGAGGTCGATTCTAGTGTTCCTTGGTAGTTAGAACCGTTTCTTGAAAACGTAAAATTTCCAAGAAACAATGAAAAATTGGGGAAGGTTCTTGTACAATGATGTTAAGGATGACATGGAAGCCACATGTGTGTTGACATGGAGGTGGTAATGTGGAATTGACATGGTGGAAGGTCCATGATGAGAGGCAATAGAGCCACAGTGGTAAATCGATGCTAACAGGCAATAGGGCCACAGTGGCAGATCCACACTCAGAGGCAATAGGGCCATGGTGGCAGGTCCACACTGAGAGGCAATAGGGAAATGGTGGAAATCTCAGGGGTGGAGGGGGGGCCCTATGTGTGTTGTGGAAAGTAATGTGGAATTATGTGGAAACCACATCACATCAATGGTATTTGGTAGTAGAGACAAATATTGGGACTTTGTGTAAGTAGTTTCAAAATTTTGAAAATAATCCACAATATTAATTTTTTTTTTCTCCAATACCCTTGGAATTAATAATCATGTGGTGTAATATCCATCATAGATTTAGTATAGATGATCTTAACAGTAAAAAAATATGTGTGCACAGGGAGAAGAGAAAGGTAAAGGTGGGTACGGGACCCTCTAATCCCTATAGAAAATGTTTAGCTACCAAGTGCTAGTATGGCCATACAAGTGCTAGGTAGAATAATGAGGCTTAGGTAGGGCCATGGAAAGAGGAAAGAGGGAAAAAGAAAGAGAAAAGGAAGATTAAGGTAAAGAAATAAAACTGAAAGAAGTAATATGGGAAGGAAACGGGAAAGAACAAAAGTAAAAGAGAAGGAATGATGAGGAGGATCGAGTGATGACATGGTAGGTCTTGTGGCAGAGAAGGTGACCTGACACTACCTTAGGATTCCATATGGAATTAGATGCTATGTCAGGGCCACATAGGTAGGCATCATATTTTTTGTTATGATTTTGAGTCATATTTTTCCTATGACTTTTAGGGTATAAAAATGAAGGGCTTTTTTGAGGCCCTAAACAATGATTTTAGATACTAAACCTAACGAGAACGATGTGTACCAATGATACACACTATATTTATAGATTAAATGAATGAAATCAAATATGGATTTCCAATTAGTTAATGTAAGTACAAATCAGAACTAGTATGAGAAAGTTACACCCATAACAAGTTGGAGGAGAAATAAGGTACCAATTCACTTCCAAGAGCCATAACTCCTTGTTGAAAGATCATAAAAGAGCATGAGAGTAGACAACAAAAATATTTTTTATAGTGAAATCCACTCATGGAGTCAAAATTTAAAATTGAGCATGCAAATATTAAATAAACTAGAAGAAATATGCTTATAACTTTACAAGGGAAATTTAAAAAACAGACCAAACTTTAAGCAATGATAACTTCTAGCTCATAAATCAAAATTCAAAATGAAGCACATAAATAGTTATTGGAAAGCTAATAAAGAGTAGAATCTAGTGGTTCACCTAGAATTTTTGTTTGGATAACAAAAAATCTCATGAAATCAAAGAGGTATACTAGTGACCTTAAAAGGTATACAAACTTATGCATATGATTACCAAAATATTTTAATTATTTTTTTTTGTCTAATAGAATTTAATTGTATTCACGTTTTTACAAAACTAGGGGTATTAGCAAAGCATTATAAATCAAATACATGGAGGGTGATCAACCAACATTTTATAGTAATGAGATTGAAGCTAAGGGCCTAAACATTAGTTAGGTTACTTCAAATATTAAATCTAATGGACATAGATGTAAAGTGGAACCAAATGCACTAGTAGAAACTACGAGGAGTTTGAGAGTATAATCGTATATCTACAAGGATGAAAATTATAGAATAATAAGGGCACAAGAGGAGTAGAAATATACCAACACTCAACTATTATAGAGTTTAAATTAGTTACAAAAAAAAATAAAGAATGGGTCAGGCTCAAGATGTCAAGAAGAAGATAAACTTCATGCAAGGAGGAATGACAATGGATGATCCATAAAATCAAGAGGTGCTAGTAGAGCTTAGAGACACCATTATTCACCCACTCATTCTAGAATGTTATGTGCATCTAATGATTGATTCTAGGAGGAACCCAAAATTGTCTCATCTTAGACATCATAGAAGAAGACATGAGTTGGAAAGTTTGCAAGGTGAGCTTAGGAAGTTGTTAGAAATTAATTAATGGAGCAATGAAATACAAAAAATATTAAGGAAAAATAAATACATAAACACATAAAACAATAGAGACAAAGATATACATGGTTCACCTAATTTGGGCTACATCCATGGAGAAAAATCAAGTCCTTCCTTTTATATTATCCAGCAAAATGAAGAGATACAACTTACAACACATTTGTTGTCATTTCCTCTTTTCTCTCACACAGACTCCTCTCTCTCTCTCTCTCTCTCTCTCTCTCTCTCTCTCTCTCTCGGAATAATCATGCACAACCGCAATATAATTCCCTCATATAAACTGAGGGTTTCCTTTTAGGGAAAAAACCCCTAAATTAACATAACTTCTATTGTCAGATCATTCGCCTAATGAACGATTCAGATTGACTATGAAATTACAATATTTTACAAGGAAATTTTTCATCTATTTTTCACTTCGAGGGTGTTGCCCTTGAACCCCCTCTGGGGGGGGATGTTTACAAGTATTCGTCACCCCCCTCCCCTGGACCCCCCTAGAAGCTATCATATGGGCGACATTGCCACCCCGTTTAGGAACTGGGGTCCAACATAGTTGAAACCTCTGAATCAAGAAGATGATAAGGTTCCACACCTAACAAAAGTTTAAGCCATCTACCTTTGATCATGAAAATAGAACGAGAGGTGATATTGAGGCTTGATTACTTGGAATTACAAAGTATATTGATCAATTGCATAACTACTCATATGACTTGGAAGCTAGAGTAGTCATATATCATTTTCAAGAAAAAGTTTATATGTGGTGGGACAAATTGAAGAAAGTTAAGAACATTGATGAGAAAATGATTTCTTTGAAGCAATCCAAGAATTATTTTAAGCAACAATGTCTTTCATAGCATTACTATGAAAAAATATATGTGACAATTCTTTGAACTTAAACTGGGAAGCATGACCATGGAGGAATATGAGAGAAAGGTCTTGGAGATATTGAGGTATGCGGGCTTTCTCAAAGAGGAGTAATTGGATTTCCACCATTTTAGAAATACAATATTCAATTTAAAGAACCTAGGACTTTGGCTTAAACAAATAGAAAAGCTAAGTACTAGTATGAGCATATGAGTAGAGCAAAGACAAAGAGACTTTTTATAATTTTGGAGGGAGAAGAAGAAGGGAAAGTTAGTTCAAAGAAAGAAGGTTTTTATACCACCTTTCAAGAAGATTAATCTTGAAAGATATCAGTGAAATTAGCATATGCAAGATGAAATCAAAGTAGAAGATATGTTGGGAAAAGGACAAGACAACCACTTAAATGTTGGGGATGTAAAGGGGATCATTTGTAAATAGATTTACCTCATAGAGATTATAAAATAAGGACCCTATATAATATCCAAGAGGTTATAACATTTTAACATGGAAGAAATATTCCAAGAATAAATTCAGCTTTGAGGATTAACAAGTAAAGAACCAATCCTGCATGATTAAGGTGGAGGGTAGGATTATAAATTGCAATGTTTCTATTTTAATTGATCAATTCATAACTACATTGATCCTAAATTAGTGGATAAATTTCATTTGATAGAAAATAATCTTGAAAGATCATGGTTAGCTTAGTTATCCATTAGAACTAACAGAAGGATCAATGAAACGTTTAGATGTCCTACAAATCTAAATGGAGTGGACATAATTATAAATTTGAATATCATTCCATTAGGATCATATACATCCTAATTAGAATCGGTTAGTTAGAAAATCATCATGCCATTCTCTATTATCATAGTAAGACATTTACATGTCTTGATGAAGTGTTGAAGAAGTAACTAGTGTCAGTCTACATAATTATATTTGTCAAAATAAAAGAAAAATAATATTTATTGTAAAAGAAAAATATTTTTGAAGCATGGGTTTCATGCTTTTTTATTTATTTTCTAGGTCATAGCCCCCATTCAAGGCTTCTAGGTGTTTTCAAGAGTCAAAAGAGTCCTTGTAACATTTATTAGACCCTTCTTGGGCTTTTGTATCATGTAAAAATAATTATTTTTGAGTAAAAAATGTCATTTGTCACCTACACACCAAGTTGGCCCTGTCCTAATGAAGTCAGCTTGGATTAGGATTATTCATCCAGGTAGAAGTAGTATAAATAGAACTGTAACTCAACTTATTTGGCATCATCTCACTCATAGGTTCGATCTACAACTCAAGAGCAAGAAAAGAAGAGCGAAGAGTAAGGAGAAGGAAGAAAGAAGTTGGGAAAGACAAAATCAAAGTTTTGGGCATCTCTCTCTCACACGTGTGAAGTATTCTAGGGTTTCTAGACGAGTAATTTGGAGCCAAAATTATAAAGTAGCTACAAGTCCGAAATATTGTAGTTGTGGAGCCAAAATTATCGATTGAAACTGCATCTGAGGAGCTAACAATTGGATACTTTGGAAGAATACATCTACTTGAAGGAAGTGATGACTTGGTAATTGGAGGAGGTCTTTGTCTAGGTCAGAAGGGTCTTGGATTGTCTCATCTTGATTTGAATCTACTAGTGGAAGAGTTTGATGGGGTTTTCTCCTTAATAGGGGTTTTCCATGGATGGGTGCATATATCTTGTGTTCCTTGTTCTTGTGATCTTAATACATATTAATTTGGTAATTTCATGGTGAAAGATAACATAATAAAGAAGAAAGAGAAGCTAATATAAATCATAAGTAATTATCAAGAAACAAGGAATCAAAACCCTAATATCTACATGCACTGATTTTTCAACATGGTATTAGAGCTAAGGTGAAGGAAGGATTATCTGAAGATCACTTTTTTGGCTATTATTTGAAGGAAGGAAAGCAAACTTGGAAGAAAAATATCACTCTCTCAATAGCAAACTATTTGAAGATGGGACTCAATCTCTTGAAAATTGCAGGTGTAACACCCTCATCCCACATCTACCCAAGTAACTAGCCAACCAGGCTAAATAGGAGACGAGACGCCACTATAATGGGATTCAACCTCCTAGGTGACCTTAAGGAAGCAGAATTGATGGAAACACACCACACAAAGCTTCCACATCAGCAAAAAAACTCTCAGGAGCCAACCCAAACACTTATGTAACTAGCCCCTGATACCAACTAAACTTTTAGACCATTAAACCCACGGATGCTCCCTTGATATGGACACGCATCCATCCAAAAGGCTCTGGATGCTCCCATAGAATGGGTATGCATGTGTCTAGGGACTTGTCTGACCAGTCTTGTGCCTGCATCTTCGAGATTTGAGCCACTTTTTCAGGCTTAGAGCCCAAGTCACTACCCAGAACTCAATGACACTTTCAAAAATGAATTTACACAACATAAAAATGATGCATTTGCAAAAACAAGGATAAGGTCTAGACTAGACCCCTACTATCCATGACAGGAATTTGTCAAACATGTCACAAATATGTAATCTAAAGGTGTAAATAATAGATCTAAGCATAGGGGTCTTATACTTATCTAAGAATCGCTAAGAGGCATTGTTCCCTTATATCATTAGCTCCATTATCATCTTTTAGGTCATAGATACATTATTCATTCATTTACAAATAAAAACATGAGGAGAGCCATAAATCATCAGTATTAAAAAAAATGTTTATAACCATCATAATAATAACAAAAATATCAAGGATACATCAACCATAGAATCCACGTATACACCAATACATTTACACATAATATGTCAAGGAAAGAACCTCTTATTAATGAATGCAAAATCCAACCCAGGATGGTACTAGCACGTTCCACCCGACCATAGAAAGGTTGAGCCAATTATTTCTTCCGCCATTCACCCTCGTGCCATATTCCAAGCATGAATGTGGGACTCAAACCAAAAGAACCAACCAGGGTTTCCCGAGGCTAAACCACCTCACCCTCATCAATAGAAACTAGGCTTTACCGCAATCCACACCAGATCACTAGGCCAAAGCAATAAACATGTAATAACATGCTTTACCATGATCTCCACCCGATCACTAGGCCAAAACAAGCATGGATGCCACCAAATTTCTCCACCAACACCATGAGGAATTTTCCTGTCTCCTAGTCTCTTAGGCTTTACCGTAATCCACAGTCTGATCTAGGGATCACTAAGCCCTAAAATGAGACCCCACCCTCTAGGCTTTACCATATATCTTGCCATTCATCGGCAAGGATTCCTAGTCCTAATCAAGGGCAACCACCTCTAGGCTTTATCGTATATCCCTCCATTCATTAGTCAAGGATTTCTAGGCCCATCGAAGCAACACAAAATCTGGCTTTACCACAACCCACAGTTTCGTTCAAGGGTTACTAGGCCATGTGTTCTATTATTTAGAGATCCACCTCACTCAGCTTCGAATCCATCCGGCAATCCAGCTCAATCAAAACATGAGAACCCCATCACACCATGGTTATCCAGAATTAGAAAGGCTAGGCTGGAAATACTGCCACACCTAGCAAATCCATGCCATAACAACAAAGAACCACATGCAATATCATGCATGCCAAATATAGCAAGAAAAACACATATACAAAATAATACCTGCAAAGAATATTGTTGTATATACTTGATCTTGCTCTTCCTTACTTGCTCCTTCCTTCCTCTTACCTTCTTTGCCTTGATCCAATGCCAAAGTGCTCCAAGACAAATCTAACTTTCCAAGAGTGAGAGAGATAGAGTAACGAGAGAACTCCAAATTTGAATTGACAAAAGGTACCAATTGATCCTCAAAATCCTTTTATTAATTAGGCCTCTATTTTCTTCATTTTCCATTATTTTCCTTCAATTTCCTCCTTGCATGCAAACCTGTGACCTTTCACCTTCCGTTTCTCCTAATTTCCATTATTTTCATAAATAAATGTGCCAAAATGCCATTTTTCCTTTCCAAAGCCTTATTCATTGCCTTTTCTAATTTCCTTACCCATAATAAACCAATTAACACCCACACTAGGATGTCTTTCCCAAAATTCAGCTTGGAATAAGTGTCCCATCAACCGTGGTTATTATTTTTGCCTTTATTAACTTTTATTACATGGAATTTCCACCAGGGTTGTTACAGAACCCTTCCCATTGGGGGACACCATCCTCAGTGTTCAACCACACCTATACCTCAGCAAAACCACTCAAAAGAAAACATGCTGGCTATGGAGCTTTATAACTTAGCTCGATGCAGTATTCATAATGATCACCCTGCTAAAAAGTAAACCAACATGACAACTATAATGACATGACACCCATACCACTAATTGGAGCTTTATAATATAGTTCATAGCAGTGTTTACATCCATATGCATATGTACATATATCAAAACATCACCAAAACATATGCCAAAACATATACCAAACATAATAAAAGAATTGTTTTGCCTCAACTGACAAACAATGAAGGATACATAGCCCGCATCTGATCCGTCATCTCCCATGTAGCTTCATTGGGCCCAAAGTGCTTCCCCTACACTTTAACTTGCTTGATTTCTCAGTTCTAAAGCATGAGCACCTTTCTCTGTAATATATATTAAGTCTCTGGCTGGAATTATCCATCTAGCTCCACCTACAATACAGATCAGTCAATCACATGATCAACATCTTTAACATACTTCTTAAGCAATGACACATGGAAAAAATCATGGACTTTTACTATCGCAGGTAGTGCAATTCGATAGGCTACTGGTCTGATCCTCTCAATAATCCTGAAAGGTCCACAAAACCTTGGCTCTAGCTTGGCACATGACCCAATAGGCAAGGAGCTATTCTTCAATTTGATGCGCAAGTACACCTATTCCCCAACCTAGAACTCCTTGAACAACCTATTCCGATCTACATATCTCTTTTGCCTATTTTGTACCACTTTCAAATTCTTATTGATTACCTACATTTCTCGTTCCATGTCTGGTCCAATCAACACCCTATTAACCGGATTGCTCCAACTTATGGGAGTATTAAAAATACACCCTTATAATGCCTCAAACAGACTCATCTTCAAATATTCCTAATACTCATTGTTGTAAGCGAACTCTACCAGTGGAAGGTACTCTTCCCACTTCTATTGTTAATGCATTAGATGCATCCTCAAGATGTCCTCCAATATCTTGTTGACCCTCTCAGTCTCTCCATCTGTTTGTGGATGATAAGTTGTACTTAAGGTCAACTTTGTGCCCAAACGTGAAAACAACTCCTTCCAAAACTTGGAAGTGAACTTTACATCCTTGTCTAACACAATCTTCTTGGGAACACCATGCAATCTAACCATGTATCTAATGAATACATGTACTACATCGCTAGCTGAGAATGTAAACCTCACTGTAATCAAGTGTGCAACCTTTGTCAGCCTTTCCACAACAACCATGATGGAATCATGTTATCTCACTGTCCTTGGAAAACATGTGACAAAGTCCATGGAAATGACATCCCATTTCCAATTTGGAATTGTAATCGATTGTATCAGTCCACCTAGATGCTTACACTATGCCTTTACCTACTATAATCCAAACATCTAGCCACAAACACTATTATGTCTCTCTTTAAGTTCGGTCAATAATAGAATTTCTTCATTGTTGTTAGTGACTTCTGATAGCCTGGGTGACTTGAATATGGTTTTGTATGAAACTCCCCCAATATAACCTTCTTGGGCTCATTGTTGTCTTGCACATATATCATGTCTCTAAACCTGACCAATCCATTTGTCAGGAGACGATAGTTCACATCCTGTGCAGCTGCACCTGTAGTTCACATCATGTGCACCTGCACATGTACCTATACCTGTACTAATACATGTACATGTACTCCGTTGAAACATGTGCACAATCTCCATATAGCTAACATCCTATTGACCTGCCTACAAGATCATATCCTATAGATCTATCCCATAAGAACTCATAGCTGTTATAGGATTTACCTATATCCACCTGCTAAGAGAATCTGTGACCCTATTCTCCTTTCCTTGGATGTATCTGATCTCAAAATCAAACTCACTGATCGTAGCCAACCATCTAGCTTGTGTGGCATTCAGATTCGGCTGGTAAAACAAGTATCTCAACCCACTGTTATTACTCATCAATACAAGCCTCCTGCCAAGAAGATAGTTCCTCCACATATTCAACACATGTATGATTGTTGCTAGCTCAAGATCATGCATCGAGTAGTTCTACTCGTGCTCATTCAATTTTCGTGACTCATAGCATACTACCTATCCTTCTGGAATAAGGGCTCCACCAAGTCCTCTTTTGCAATCATTTGTACATACTACAAATTATTTATTCCGATCTGTAGTCTTTAACACTGGTGCATGTGTCAACAACTGCTTGAGCTACTCGAAACTGGCCTCACACTCCTCTGTCCATTCAAAATTCTTACCTTTCCTTTGGAATGTAATAGGATAAGAAATATGTGAGAATTTCCTGATGAACCTCCTATAATAACCCACCAATCCCATGAAGGATCTCACCTCATCTACATTTCTAGGAGTTTCCCACTCCATGATAGATCTTACCTTTTTTGGATCCACTGTTATGCCATTCTTAGAGACAACATGTCCCATGTAATGAATCTCAATCTGAAAGAAACTACACTTGTGAATCTTAACATACAATTTATTCTCTCTCAACAACCTCAACACTATTGCCAAATGCTTGGCATTCTCTTCCTCATTTTTAGAATATAATAATATGTCATCAATGAACATAATAAAAAACTTGTCCAAATAGGGACACAACACATTATTCATCAAACACATAAAGGTAGCTAGAGCATTAGTCAAACTGAATGGAACTACAACAAACTCATAATGCCCATACCTAGTTTGGAAAGTTGTCTTGTAAATCTCTTTTTCCTTGATGTATACCTCATGGTATCCTAATCTTAGATAAATATTTGAGAACATTGTTTCTTCCTTCAGTTGATCAAACAAGTCATCAATCATTGCCAATGGATACATGTTTTTGATGGTCACTTTGTTCAAATCCCTGTAGTCAATGCATAATCTGAGAGTACCATCCTTCTTCTTCACAAACAATATCGATGTGCCCCAAGGTGATACACTTGGCCTAATGTATCCCTTGCCAAGCATCTCTTTTAGCTGCAACTTTAAATATACAAACTCAGGTGTGCTCATCTTGTAAGGTGCTTTTGATGTTGGAGCTGCCGCTGGAAAAAACTCAATAGAGAAGTCTACTTCCCTGTGAGGTGGAAACTCTGAAATCTCTGCGGGAAACACATCTTGAAACTGTTGTAGAACTGGGTACCTGATCAAAACATTTGCATCCTCAACCTCCTTAACTTTGTCACTAAAGATATGTACTACAAATAACACACACCCTTTCCTGTGACTGCGTTTTTCTTGCATATATGTCACCATCCTAACTGATGTGGCTTTCTTCTTCCCTATAAGATTCTTGGTTCCCCTTTGTCATCCAAGCACTCAATGGATTTGTCACAACAATCCACCTTGGTCCAATGAAGGTATAACTGGTCCATACCCAATAGCATACTATATGATCCCAACGGTAATACATTCAAATGTGTTGGTGTAGGCATATCTTTTAACTCAAATGCACAAGCTCTTACCCAATGATAAAATCTCTTCTTTGTACCTATAGCTAACTGCACTAACCAAGATTTTGCATGCACTTCTTTATTTAAACCACACTTATCCACCAAGTCAAGACTAACATAACTATAATTAGATCTAGGGTCAATCAAAATAGAAACAACTTGATCACAAAGCTTGTCATCCATCTCAATGATAGATGCCTCATGTTCTAACTGCCTATTATCCAATGCTGCATAGATACGAGGAATTCTCTAACCAACATCCCCAATAGTCTGCACCTCCTGTGACCTATATATCAGAGGGCTACCACCCTGATTTTGTGGACAAACTCTCTTAAGGTGTTCCTTACCGCATGTCCAACACTCCAAACGTTCAGTAACATCACCTATATCTTATTGTTGTGATCCATGTCCTTGTTTAGCTGCATTGAACTTCTTTTGTGGTGCCCATTTTCTTTTTCTTATGCATTTTGAGGCCTTGTTCTTTTTGGTTGCCATTTACCCTTACCTTTATCCTTATCCTTCCCTTTTCATCCTTGCTGAGATTCATTCTTACGCTTTGATTGTTCATAGCAATGCTTCAATTTCCCAATAACTTCCTCAAGTAACTGAGGCTCATCATAATCAATCCGATCTCTAAATGTTAATGGAAAACCACTGAAAAATCGTTGAAATTTAGCCTTATCATATTTAAGATAGGTACATACCTCAATAGCTCTAGGAACTTAGTCATGTACTCTTTGTCTGTCATTGATCCCATCTTTAGCTCATAGAATTATTCCGCCTTACTATCGTAGTAGCTTTCAGGAAAGTACTTCTTCCTGAAAAGCCTCTTGAACTCATGCCAACTCAAGTCCTCCATCCTGATGTCTCTAGCCCACTTCACATCTTCCCACCATATTTGCTTTACCTTTCAGGCTGAAGATAGCAATTTTGGCCTTCATGTTTTCTATGTACTCATGCAACTCAAAGAACTTGTTCATGCAAAGTATGCAAGCCTCTGCATCTTCTGGTTTCTTAAAGTCTCCATCAAAAGTAGGTGGCTTTGATTTCTTAAACTCATCTAGCAAGTATCCCCTATCACTTCTCCTGTAAGGATGATAACGATGGTGATCAATGCCTATCATAACCATAACTAGAGTAGTACATGTGTCCATTACCTCTCCTATCTAGAGTATCTAACAACCTGCCATCTCTCACTGTATCATCTCTATCCGAACTATGACCACCATGAGACCTACTACCATATTCCCCATTAGTTTTGTCATCTTGCCCATGGCTGATTTGAAGTGGCCCCAGTCGCTGCAATTCTGACAAACTCTAAAGAAGTATTGCAATAACCTCCGCTTGTTTCTCTTGTGCCTACATGATTTTGTCATTGTCTACCTTACAACTCCTTATTTATTCATTCAAGCTTCTCAATGTGTCTGCTAAATCAGAAGAGTGCTCAACACCATGTTGATCATCTGATTCACAGGGAGAATCTTTGTAGTCTACCATCTTGCTAGTTATTTTTATCTCTTTCCTGCAAGGCATACTATGTTAGTTAAACCAAATCACAATAACCAACGTACCTTAGCAAAATTTGGGGAGGATATCTCATTTGCAATATCAACCAATCAACATAGTACATGTATAACATATTCATGAAAACATATATACATATAATACATAAGCATATAACCATGTAACCATCAATCTAGCTAGAGTCCAGTCATCAATGCATGATCATATCAACTACACATACCATGACCTCATGCATGACAACAACAACCATACTAATGTACACTGACAATACACAAGCATAAACAACGTGTAACCAATCATACATTCATGATGACACACTTCACAACAACAACATCCTCTTTCACATGGCGACATCACTACAACCATGAATGACACCATACATATGCAACAAACATATAGAACACAAGGATGATTAATACACATTCAACTGACATGAATGCATTACCATCACACACCGCCCATCTAGTCCAAGGGGTGAACCATGCTCTGATATCACTCTATAACAACATCATCCCACATCTACCCAAGTAACCGACCAACCAGGGTAAATATGAGATGAGAGGCCACTATAATGGGATTCAACCTCCTAGGTGACCTTAAGGAAGTGGAATTAATGGAAACATACCACACAAACCTTCCACATCAGCAACATAACTCCCAGGAGCAAACCCAACCACTTTGGCAACCAACCCTTGAGACCAACTATTTTTTTAGACCATTAAATCCTCGAATGCTCCCTTGATATGGACAAGCATGCGTTCAAGAGGCTCTGGACGCTCCCACAACATGGGTATGCACATCCAGGGACTTTTCTAGCCATTTTTGTGCCTACATCTTCCGGATCTGAGCCACTTTTTCAGGCCCAGATCCCAGGTCATTGCCCATAACTCAATGACACTTTCGGAAATGAATTTACACAATATAACAATGATGCATTTGCAAAAACAAGGACAAGGTCCAGACTGGACCCATACTAGCCATGACAGGAATTTCATCAAACATGTCACAAATATGTAATCTATAGGTGTAAACAATAAATCTGAGCATAGGGGTATCATACTTATCTAAGAATCGCTAAGAAGCATTGGTCCCTTGTATCATTAGCTACATTATCATCTATTCGGTCATAAATACATTATTCATTCATTTACAAATCAAAACATGAGGAGAGCCATACATCATCACTGTTGTAAAACATGCTTATAACCAACATAATAACAATAGAAATATCAAAGATACATTAGCCATAGAATCCATGTATACACCAATATATTTACACATAAGATGTCAAGGAAATAACCTCTTATTAATGAATGCAAAATCCAACCAAGGATGGGACTACCACATTCCACCCGACCATAGAAAGGTTGAGCCAATTCTCTCTTCAACCATTCACCCCCATGCCATATTTCAAGCATAATGTGGGACTCAAACCAAAAGAACCAATGAAGGCATCCCAAGGCTAAACCACCTCACCCTCATCAATAGAAACCAGGCTTTACCATAATCCACACCAAATCACTAAGCCAAAATAATAAACATGTAATAATAGGCTTTACCATGATATCCAACCGATCACTAGGCATGATCTGATAATGAGATCTAAGACAATGTTAAGGTATTACAGACTCATGTGCATGGATATGCCTATGTTATTTTGTGCAATGGATCGATAAGATTGCGAAATACACAGGCAATGAAGCAGTAAAAGAAACATAATAGACAACACATATAAACACAGTAAGTTTAATATGGAGTTCACCAAAAATTCCTGGGCTACATCTCCTGGTCCAACCTTCAGTGGTGACCTCTCTAATATGTCTTCAAAACAGAGTTTTACAATAGTGTGAGCTCAACTTGGGTCTCAACACACAACAAATACAACAACAAGAGTTTTACTTGAACCTCTCAAGCCTCCATGAGTACACACACTCACTCTATCACTCTCTCTCTCTGTCTTTGCTCTATCTCTTAGCACTGCCTGCTCTATTTGTTCTCTATCTGTGGCTTTAAAGTCAATCTGCGCTGACTGTTCATTTCCTCTTCTCGGGCTTTCTGGCTCCCAGCCTCTGTCCGCTCGAATCCCCCTTCTGGGCATTTAGATAATCATTGCTAATGTTTTTTAGGGGAGTTGGCCACCTGTTCTATAATGGATGAGTGCATCGGGCCTTTGAAATCCCTGAAATGGCCATTCTATGTTTACACAAAGAAATACAATCAAAACTGTGAAACTCCGCCAAATTTCCATTTATCGGACGTGAAACATTATGAATCACCTTATAGCTTCTATTGAATCTGCCTTTAGGTTGACTTCACATCTTCACCATTGATCTAGGAGATCCAGATCCAACGGTTGTGGTTCATTTTGGGCGTCCCTTTCATACGGAGGTTAACCACCCGATAAGGGTGGTTTTTTTACTCCTCGGCCTGGACACTTGGCAGCCAGCGTATGGGCTCAGGGGGAGCCCAGCCCAATCCACTTACCGCCTTTGGGCCTCTCGAAATCCCGCTTGTATTATGATTTCCCTTTTATATTAAAAATGTGTTAAAACATTAAAATCCTGTAAAAATGTCTTTTGGGCGGATTTGAAATATTATGCATTCTCATTCACAAACCCTTTCGGGTCCACTTTTCATCGCATCAGTGCTTCCCTTTGTATTTTGTTTAATAAACGAAATACATGAAAGTACATTAAAAACGCCATTTGGCAGATCTCAAATCTTATGCAATAGTGTTTATATTCCCATCAGGTCCGGCTAAGGGCATCGCATATATATGTGTGTATAACCGCTCCTCTGTGTAACTTCGATTGTGATATCATGATGCGATTGATCGCAATAACATATTGAGATAACCCCGAGCCATTTGGTGAGAGCTCTGTTGTTGTTTGTCGATGCGATGTTGCGATGCAACGTGGGTCGTCGATCTGCGCACTTGATCGACGGTCCTCGTTGACCCCGTTGATCACTATGGCAATACATATATAATATGCGCTGATATCCTTCAATAGCCTTTGCCGATCAGATCTGGACCGTTGATTGGCCAGATCTGATGGCTACTATGCATTCACTGTTGACTCCGTCGATAGCTCTGTTTTCACTGTTTTCCTATGTTTTTTGCCTCCCAATAGTTTTTTTCAGGCTTTTTAAAAGGTTTGCCCATGCGATAATTTTGATCTTTTGAATGATTTTGCAGACTTAGAGAGTATCTTAGGATCCATTTGGATCAAGGCCAAAATAAGCATGGATGCCATCAGAGTTCTCCACCTACACTGTGAGGAATTTTCTTGTCTCCTAGTCTCGTAGGATTTACCATAATCCACAGTCTAATCCGGGGATCACTATGCTCTAAACCGAGACCCCACCCTCTAATATTTACCGTATATCCTGTCATTCACCTACAATGATTCCTAGGCCTAATTAAGGGAAACCACCTCTAGGCTTTACTGTATATCCCGCCATTAATCAATTGAGGATTCATGGGCCCACCGAGGAAACACAAATCCGACTTTACCACAACCCACAGTCCAATTCAGGGGTTACTAGGCCATGTGTTCTATTATTCAGAGATCCACCTCACTCAACTTCGAATCCATCCAACAATCCAGCTCAACCAAACACATGAGAACCCCATCACACCATGGTTATTCAGAAATGGCAAGGCTAGGCTGAAAACACTGTCACACCTGAAAAAACCCATGCCATAAGAGCAAAGAACCACATGCAATATCATGCATACCAAATTTAGTAAGAAAAACACACATGAAAACTGATACTTGCAAAGAATATTGTTGTAGCTACTTGATCCTACTCTTCCTTGCTTGCCCCTACCCTCCTCTTCCCTTATTTTCCTTTCTTGATTCAATGCCAAAGTTCTCCAAGAAAACTCTAAGTGTCCAAGAGTGAGAGAGAGAGAGAGAGAATAATGAAAGAACTCCAAAATGGAACTGACAAAAGGTACCAACTGATCCTCAAAAACCTTTTATCAATTAGGCATCTATTTTCTTTGTTTTCCATTATGTTCCTTCAATTTCCTCCTCACATGAAAACCTGTGACTTTCACCTTCCTTTTCTCCTAATTTCCATTATTTTCATAAATAAATGTGCCAAAAATGCCATTTTTCCTTTCCAAAGCTTTAGCTATCTCCTTTTTCAATTTCCTTAGCCATAGTAAACCAATGAACACCCACACTAGGATGTCTTACCCAAAATTCAGCTTGGAATAAGTGTCCCATCAACTGTGGTTATTATTTTTGCCTATATTAACTTTTATTACATGGAATTTTCACCAGGGTTGTTACAGCAGGAAGTTTTGTTGGAAGGATCATCTACAATCTATCTAGGAGAGTCAATAATGGATGATTCTTGGTTTCACTTACATGTACACTCAATGATGACAATTCTTGGATTATTGATAGTTGAGCCTCAAGACACATAATAGGGGAAAGTAGAAAACTTCAAACTCTATTAAAAGGATCATCATCACATTCAATGGAGCTTGGAGACAACAACATCTATGAAGTCAAAGGCCTTGGAACTACATCTTTGGAGCTAGAAAGTGGAGGAAAGATACATCTCAACAACATTCTATATGTCCTAGGCTTGAAAATGAATTTACTTTCCATTTCTTGTTTAGAAGATAAACAAGATAGAGTTACTTTTGTAGATGGTAAATTTTTGATTTGGGGAAAGGATTCTAGTTTTAAAAAGGCAAGAATTATTAGCATTCGTAAAGGAAGATTATATAGGGTTATAACACCATCTCCTCAAGCCCTTGTTCACATGGAGATCAGCCCGATCAAACTTTTCCATATAATATATGGACACATTCATTACAAGATAATACCCTCTCTAAGTCAAATGGTGAAGGGCATCCCTAATATCAAGGAGGACCATGAAGGAGTTTTCAAGGGATGTCCTTTGGGAAAGAATACTAGGAAAGATATAAGGTCTAAAGAAATTCTAGACCTCATTCATTTTGCTGTATGTGGACCTATGTTTGTTAAATATCTTTGAGGACACCTATACTATGTGACCTTCATTAATGATCACTCTAGAAAGACATGGCTCTACCTTCTCAAGTCAAAGGATGAAGTATTATAAAAGTGTTATAGACATTTTTGGGCACTTCAACCCCAATCACAAATTTCCATAAACTAAGGGCTCCTAAGTCCCTAAAAGTGTTGCTTCACTTCCTAAAGGAACAAGGTCAACTGATTACATCATCTCCCTGAAGTTCTCCACTGAAAACTGCTCATAAATGGTCAAAACTGGACCATACTGAAAGCTCCATGCAGAGGGTGCGATGCATATCACCTTCCCAATGTACAAGGTACGATGCATACTGTTTTTCTCCTCTGTAGGGTGCGATGGTCGGGAATGGACAAATGGCAGGGACCAAA